>PVKP010030077.1:15117-28398 GCA_004027715.1 Plecturocebus donacophilus
GCCTAATTAAACAAATAATTTTTTTGTTTTTGAGACAGTGTCTGGCTCTGTAGCCCAGGCTGGAGTGCCGTGGCATGATCTCAGCTCACTACAACTTCCGCCTCCTGGGTTCAAGCAACTCTCTTGCCTCAGCATCTTGAGTAGCTGGGACTACAGGTGTGCACCATGACGCCCAACTGATTTCTTATGTTTTCAGTAGAGACGGGGTTTAACGGTGATAACCCCAGGCTGGTCTCAAATCCTGACTCCAAGCAATCCACCAGTCTCGGCCTCCCAAAGTGCTGGGGTTACAGGTATGAGCCACTGCACTCGGCAAGAACTAATGAAATAATTTTCATCCAGCAGTTTTTGTTTTGAATTTAGTTCTCCTTGCCTTTTAATAGTTTTAAAGAACATTACTATTGTTTTTATATGGCTTTTGCATTTTGTAATGTTCCTTTCTCTTAATACAAGATGTTGCTTTCAAAATATACTCAAAGTTCCCCAGCACGTAGTCAGCCTAATGACTTCTTTCTCCTTCCCCCAAGCATCAGGTTTGTTAAGCCATTGTTAAATATTAGGGGTAATCACCCAGTAACACCAAATGTGGCCTATGTGGCTTTTTCTCTTTGCTTTAGCCCAGACAGAACAGTGTGCTGAATGGCAGCCCGTTAGTCCTTGGAGCCACTGACACAGAGAGAAGAGACTGCACAAAAGCCAGTTCTTTCTTACCTTGTCATTGTTCCCTGACCATAGGCTTTCTCAAGATTAGAAAGAACTGGTTCTTTCAAAGAGAATGCCTGCATTAACCAAATATACTCCAAAGATACGTAGCATATGCTACATTTGCAATCATGGTAAAGCTGAAAGAAATAAGAAACACTGCAAACATACTGAAACAATTAAGAAATGTTCGTTTCTGATTTCAGGCTGGGAAAAATATCCTTTGTGCACCATATAGTTGGTAAGACAACATTCTCAGGCCCACTTTTTAGTTAGTTACCCACTCCTAGAAGCCAATGGAAAATCACAGTCTTTGATGTGTAAAATAACTGAGAAAAAGGGTGTAGAGCCTTATGAAATAGCTGAGGTTCATCTGGACCAGCCAGGAGCAAGACTTGAAATCCTCTTACTCAGGAAAATGAAGGAATGCACACTTGCCTTTTGAGGCACAAAATAAAAGAAACCTATAAAATTTGTGTGGCGCAGTGTCCCAGAAATCAATTATGTAATTTTGTACAATCATATCAGGTAGAGTATCAACCCATTACTGAAACTCAGAGCTTTCAAACCTAATGGAGACTATTTGACATTCCTAGGCGAGCCGCCAAAGGCCCGTTTCCAATTGCTACATGACAATTATTGACACAGACATGCACAGGCAGGGAAGGGTTTTCAAGGAAATAATGTCAATAATTTTCTACTGTGTTTTAAGCTAAAAATCAGTAGAAGGTGAGTGACTAGAATCCTTATGGAATCCATATCTACACTTCCCTTGGGTCTTGGAAAAGAAATCTTTACTGTGCAGAATAGCAATGGCAGTAATAGAGAAAGTGAATAGCTACATGAAATTTAATTAGATTGGAAATGGAGAGTTGAGCTGTACATGCTGGAAGTGTTCAGAATTGTACTAATCTATCCCTAGGTGTCAAAGACTACACCCCTCAAGTTCCTCTTTACTCCATCCACTCTGCTTATTGTGGCCAGGCTAATCCTTTACGCCTCAGATCCCATCTGGCTACTCTCCGCTTTGGAGCTCACAAAGGTGATCTTCTGTTCACTCTTCAGCCCATGTGCTAGTGTTCGTGTCTGTTTCTTCATGTGGTCTTCCCTGCCACTGTTCCCAATGAATCTCTCCCCAAATTCAGAGTGTTCTCCTGAATTCATCTCATGTCTAATGAGCTTCTCGTTCCTTCGATACTGACTCTCATCCTCTCCTCTGGTTCTGAAATATCTCCTCCATTCACTCCGTTTACCAGTCTAATTCTGTTTATTTTGGAAGTCGTGCTTGAATCTAGCTGCCTCATATTACTCATAGCAGCTCCCGTTGACTGAGGGTCCATTAAGGCAGAGGACTGTAGTAAGGGCGATTTATATGTTGTATCTATGTTTTGATACATCTGTATTTCTCTGATAGGAGCATAAATACACGGATGCAGACTATAAACAGGGAGTTGTCTTCTGCCCACAGATAAGTATGTTTTATATTGTGTAATAAAATGACATTTTTTTTCTTAGAGAAAAATGTAATAAACATGCATGAAAGGCATTACTGTTCTCACTTTAGAGGCAAAGAAACTGATGTTCAGAGGTATTGAGTTTCTTGTGTAAATTCATTGAGATAATCAAATAGAGATTCAAATCCAGCCTCTCTGACTCTAGAACCCATGTGAAGTTGTGTAGGATTCACTCTTCCTAGCATCCAATCATCTCTCTTCCTCCGAAGTTTCCTGATACTTAAGGAGTCGTGGTGAAGGCGACAAAACAAGGATCACAGCTAGAATCTGCCGAGAGCGACTCAACGTGTGGCTAACACTGCTGCCTTACATCCCTCGTCTCCACTGGCTCTCACAATTCCAACAAGTTCTCCCTTTTTTTCAGATGAAGAAACTGAGGCACAGAAAAGTTAACTAGTTTGCCCAAAGCCAAGTAGTTAGTAAAGAGCAGAGCTGGGTTTCACACCTGGATCTTCCTGACTCCGGAGCCTGCACTCTGAACACTCTAGCCTTCAGCCTGTCATACAGTTCTACTTTCTGATTGTTGCTCCACAGTCAGGCTTCTCAAGGCTGGGAACACCCTCCTCTATTTCCTCCATGTCCCCACAGTCCATGTTATGTGATGAAAACCCGCTTTTAGGCATGTATTACTTTCCTGTTGAGGCTGCTATGGAGATCTGGGGTTGGCTTTGTCAGACCATGATGTCCCTCCATGGACCTAAACTCAAGAAGCTGCACATTTCCTTCAGTCTAGACCCAGGATCCAGGCATCTTTTTATGCACTGGTTCTGGGAGAAAGTAAAAGAAGATAACAAGCCACTTTCCTATGTCTAAGAGAGACAGACAAGCTGGCCCAGGCTGAAAATGATGAGGAAAATGAACACCAAGGGTCATCATAAGCCAGGCTCAAGGGTCTCATCAGCCATGCTTGGTACCCTGTGTGGTCCATCCAGGAAGCTGGGCCCCTCAGAGGCAGAGCTAGCAGTGTTCAGAGCAGGAGGTCTTTGTAGGAATGCCTCTTTAAAATGATCAGGAAAGAAAGCAACGTGACGACTTCTCGTACTTTGCATAAGCAGTCAGATGAAATCTGTTTCTGACTACTATAGAAAACTGTTGTGGGCCATGTGGTAGGGACCACCCAGACAAGCCCTCCAAGATCTTGTGTCTATGGTGATTTATTCCCTTTATTTAGAAATCCAGACAATTAATCCGTTTCTCTAGGTGATGATAGGCTTTTGGCTGTTAGACCAGATGCTGTGTTACTCTATGAGATGCATAGTAGTGGAGAACTACATAAATGATCTATTTTACTTTTTATCTTGACTTCCAGAAAATGTAGAGCTCAATTCAATACCCAATTTCAGTGATTACACATAGCCTGGGTTTTTGGTACATCCACCTTTCTCTCATAGATACTTAAACAATTTGACACATGCAAGAAACAGGGAGTTGTTTTCTGCTCCCAGTGTGCTTCTTGTGTGCAATTCAATGACCTTTGTTCCCTTAAAAGATTGAATTCTGCTGGTTCACGTAACATGCTTTTTCATCAATGACTTCCAGAAGAGAGAAAATACCAAGGACCTTCTTGGACAAGTTTTGTTGAATCACATCTTTAATCCTGCTGCATAATTTGTACTATTTAAGACACATCTAAATTAAATCTAGTGATCCATTTATTGTGGGAATTTCAGTCTGAGCCTACCTTGGGCTTCAGATCTCTTCAAACCTGCCCCACGGATGATCCCCTCGGCCTGGAGAGGTCCAGGTTGCAGTGAGCCGTGACTGTACCACTGCACTCCAGCCTGAGTGACAGAGTGAGACCTGTCTCAAAAAACAAAACAAAACAAACCTCCATGGGTCAGTGGGGGTGCTGCTAGATGCTGATTTCCTGGAGGAGTTGTAGTTTGGCACAGAATACCTGGGGTCAAGAGGAAGGGGGAGGATACCTGTGTCTAAAATCGGTCCTTATTGTAGCCCAGTGGGTTTGTTTTCCAGGCTGGAGTTTAAGGGGTTGTTTCAACGGGGGACTTTATGATACACAAAGAGGCAAATAGTGTTGGTGTTTATGGATGAGTGGTACCGGAGGTTGAAGGAGAGGCACTTCCCAAGAATGGATCTCAGTGTAGTCTTGGTTTCTTGAAGACCAAGGACTTTCAATTCAGACACAGTGGACACAAGCAGAGAGGCGTGAGAGAGAAGTCTTTTCAGGGGAAGCAGACACGGATAGGGAAGGTCTGAGCAGCTATGATCATGATGGAGGAAAACACGTGAATGACGTCTGGGATGCTGAGTACAAGTAAGGGTGGTTGTGAGACAGACAATGGGATTCCAGAAAACCCAGACGGGGACTTGAAAGGTTCTGAGTAGACAGATGCATATCAATGGCTCCTACGTCAAGTTAGTTGCTTATTTATTCATTCTTATTTTTATTAATAATGTGACCTTATTAATATCCACTGGCTATTGAGGCTTTGGACAACCAGGATGACACCGTGTTGTATCAAACCGTGGATCGGCTAGAGTCTGCAGGGGCCAGGATCTCGGCTCCTGCCTCCCATTCCATGTGTGTTCTCTAGAGCTTGTGTGGCTCTCATGATGTGAGCACATATGAGTCGCTGGACTAGTTGCCTCACCTGTAAAATGAGAGATCTGGATCACATGGTCTCTAAGAACATTTACATTTGTAAAATTCTAAGATTCTGTTATTCAACGAGGATGCCAAAAATAAATGAAGATGAAACAAAGGGAGTGTACGAGTCAGTTTGGCCTGCTATAGCAGAATCTCATGTACTGGCTGGCTTAAACAGCAAACATTTTTTTTTTCTTTGAGACAGAGTCTCGCTGTGTCACCCAGCCTGGAGTGCAGTGGGTCGTTCTCGGTCACTGCAATCTCTGCCTCCCGGGTTCAAGCAATTCTCCTGCCTCAGCCTCCCGAGTAGCTGGGGTTACAGGCACATGGCATCATGACCAGCTAAGTTTTGTATTTTTAGGAGAGACAAGGTTTCACTGTGTTGGCCAGGCTGGTCTTGAACTGCTGACCTCAAGTAATCCACCCACCTCGGCCTCCCAAAGTGCTGGTATTACAGGTGTGAGCCACCGTGCCCAGCCACAAACATTTATTTCATATAGTTCTGGAGGCTATGATGTCCAAGATCAAGGCACCAGCAGATTTGGTGTCTGTCGAGGGCCCCCTTTCTGGTTGGTAGATGGACATCTTGTCCTGACCTCACATGGCTGAAGAGAAACAATCATCTCTATTGTGTCTCTTCTAACAAAGACTCTAATCCCACCATGAGGGCTTCACCCCAGTGACCTGATCACCCCAAGCGCGCACCTCCTGATACTCTCATATTAGGAGTTAGGATTTTAACGTGAATTTTGGGAGACAGACACAAGCATTCAGTCTATAACACGAAACAACCAAACGAGTTGGAAGTTGAGGCTACTGGTGTGTAGGGGCAGAGAACAGACTGAGTTTTCAGTCCTCAATTCACCACAGGGACCCTTTAACCTTGAATGGGTTACTTAACGCTCTACTCAGCTTCTCCCGCTTACATCCTGAATACCAATCCTTGCCTCAAACACTTATTGTGAGGATTACGTAAGTGTGTGAATGTGAATGTGTGTGTGTCCAAACCTCCAGCTATGTCCTCGCCATGGTGTACGTATGTAGTGAGGAGTGGGTGTGCTTTTGGCTGATGACCACGACAGCAGCTTTCCAGACCACACAGGCCTCTGGGATCTGGGGATGCTGGAGCTTCTTAGCTGTTAGAAACAGAATGGAAAGGCACAGTCCTTCTTTGAGTCATTAGACCTGGGTGTGAGAATCACCTCTGTAGTTTACCATAGGAATTACAGAATAGTTCAGGGTCTTATTTCTTCATCTGTAAAATAAAGCACTTGGATTCTATATATAATCTTCAACACGTTTTTCTCTGTTGGCCAGGCTGGTCTTGAACTGCTGACCATGTTTTTCTAAGTTGTGTGATTCTAAGATCTGTAAGCTACTAACCCCTTGGATGGTAGGAACTTTTCCTTCTAATCTTTATACTTCCCACTGTCTCTTGCACGTAGTAGGTATGGTAAATACCAAATGAATAACCAATGAGATGGCTCTGGTCACTTAATTCTGCTGTCCTCAAATGAAGAAGAAAACCTCACTTAGAACTGAGGGATGGAAAACCTTAATTCTCTGAGTGATGAACTATCTGAGTCATGCTGTTTCAAAGATTCAGGCTTGTGGCCTAAACTGATAACAAATTCTTTCCATTAAGAAATTGCTCTCTCTGCTGAGCCTGACTTTTGAAGCAGACAATGCAGACGCCGACAGAGCAATCGGGTCGGCTCATAAAATGATTGCAGCCAGGTTGGGCCATTCAGACAAAAGCCCGCCACACCCCAGTGATACCAACGGACTATAGCTAAGACCTGCAGCCCAGTAAGAGGCCGGAGAAGCACAGAGCTAGACATTTCCTTGGTGCACGCCTGAGTCTCTAATTCAAGGTTCGGAAACCAAATTTGCTACATGATGACTTTTGAGTAACTATTCACCTGTAAGCACCTAGCTAAAGCATGAGGGTGCCCACATGAGGCAATCCCACTGTTGAGAACAGTCTCCATGCGTAAGTGATGATTCACAATCAAACAGATACACAGAATGTCGATCTGTGTCTGCCTGGCACATAAGACTGAGTTGGATGTGACAGAGTCTGAGACCCTTGATTTTTTTTAATCTGCTTTTGGGAAATGTGTTGGTCAGGCTCCAGAGGGAGAGTAGAATCTGGAGAGAGATGAGTGGGGGAGGTTCAGAGGGAGAGGTGGCACTGGGAACGGTGGGAAGAGAGGAGGGAGGAAAAGCACCTTTGTGGCATCCTCTCCTGGCCTTTTGTCTCGATGACATTCTTCCTGTCTTTTCTACAGTGATTTTTCAAGGCTGCTGGTATCTGGCTGTCCAGGTTTTTCCTTCTCTTTTGGGATGGGAGGGAAGAAAGGGGCTTTTCTCTTCCCCATCCACAGCCTAGAGATTCCTTTTCTCCTGGCAGGGCTCCCAGCCCATCATGGAGCCTGGGATTTGCCTGGGACCCTTTGGGATTTAGTAAGTTTCTGTCATGTGAATGTACAGAGGCCACAGAACCGGAAGAGTTATGGGTCTCTGGTTGGTTGTTTTTATTTTGTTATTTTTCATATCACTGGGGAAAAGTGCACCTTCAAGGTTTTATCCAAAGCAAAGAATTGTTGCTATTGACTTTTATCCACTTCCTAAGCACTGCATTTCTTTCAGGCTTCATCAAAGGCATAATCCTTCATTCAGAATCTTTTTCATCACTTTAAATAGTCCTCCCGCCTTTGTTGAAGTTTTCTGCCTTTAGAGAGACGAGGTCAAATCTGCTCCAACAGTGGAAATAAAATGGGGGAGGAGAACTAGCTGTAACCTTTGTGCTTAAAACCTGAAGACGGTGTACAATTTTTTTTTTCAAAAAGAGAGCTACTGTTTGACCATTCTGACCTCTTAAGATGCAGCTGAAAAAATACTATATTTTAAACAGAAAATGTTAAGAAAAAATCTGTGCTAACATATATATTTCAACAAAGTTTTTAGAGAGCAAAAATGATCTCCAAATTGTCTGAGAGAGTCAGCCTGGTTCTATTATATCTGTGTAGCAGCAGGGTATAACAAAGCTAAAGATTTAAGGCAATTTTGACACCTTAAAGCAGAACTGCACAGGCTTTTAAACCCAAAGAGGATTCAGCCTGCTCACTTATTACTTTCCACATCTTCAAAAGGACAATGTCTCTTTTTTAATCTTTTGGCTTTGCTGTGAAACCATGGGAAGTTATTGACTTTAGAGGCACTTTAAGTATACAATCAGGCAGAAAAGGGACATTGGTGCACTCGGGGGCTGCGAGTTCAAATTCTCGTCTCTTTGTGGCACTCTCCTCCCCGCTCAGACAGAATTGAAAAGGGCAGAACAAACAGCGAGGGGCTGCCATGGGTTTTGATGGGGGCCCTCTCATTGAGTCACAGGCACCTGGAGCCGTTTGGTTAAAGACAGGCTCCTTTCTCGTGTCTGTTGTTATTTTTTTCATCTCACAGCTCCCAGGGTTCCCTCGGATGGTGTGCTCAGAAATGCCATACTTCCTTGTAGCCCCTGCAAGCTAAAATAATGAACAAGCAATTAAATCTCATGCTTGAGGGCCTGTGCTGATTGCTTGCAGGAGAGGGGCACAGCCCAGTCTTGTTCATCGCATACGGGGCACAGGGCCTGGCTGTTTCCCTTCGAGGAGAAGCACCTGCTGCCAGGCTGTGTCGGGGGCAGGCGGCAGGGGTGCTTGGGCGCTAGAGGAAAGGGACTTGTTGAGAAACAAAGGTCCGCCGAGTCACCTGTATGGAAAATGGGTGCTGGCTGATGTCCTCCGAAGGTCTTGTCAAGGCTGCATTTATTAGCAGAGCACAATTGGCTGTGACTCCACTTTTTCTTTTTTATTTTTATCATCCTTTGATGAATTAATGTGTACTAGGAGCATGGTTTCTTCTTCTTCTTCTTCTTCTTTTTTTTTTTTTTTTTGAGACAGTCTCACTGTATCGCCAGGCTGGAGTGCAATGGTGACCCCGGCTCACTGCAACTTCCGTTTTCCAGTTTCAAGCAATTCTCCTGCCTTAACCTCCCGAGTAGCTGGGACTACAGGCATGCACTGCCATGCATGGCTAATTTTTTTTGTATTTTTTGGTAGAGACTGGGTTTCACCATGTTGGTCAGGGTGGTCTCGATCTCTTGATCTCATGATTCGCCCACCTCGGCCTCCCAAGGTGCTGGGGTTGCAGGCGTGAGTCACGGCACCTGGCCTGTTCTTTTTTTTTTTCAATTAAATAGGTATTCTTGGTTTTGGCTACAAGTTTTGTTTAGCTAGTTGCTGGGAAGCTTCCTTTTGCCTTCTTGAGTTTCCTATGCAAGCTACTCAATTTTAGAGGAGAGGTGTCAGGGATAATGATATGATAACTTCCCCAAAGTCACAAAACCAATATGTGGTAGAGACAGAAATGGATCTGAGTAGTTTGACTGGGGAATGTGGGCTCTTACCCATGTTGCTGGTACACCTCAATATTAATTTAAAAAGTAATTAATAACTTAATAAGTCATTTTTAATAACTGAGTATATACATATTGAAATTCTACTGGGGCTTGCCACTGGGAATTCATGGATAAGCAATATATAGCTATGTCCTGCTGTACTTGATTGTACATTCTAGCATAGGAGACTGCCACTGATGAGAAGGTCCACGTTGCCATACAACAACCGATGTGCTAAATGCCCTGACAGAAAATCAAGCGGCAAGGTGGGAATACCTAAAAGATGGTCTAAACTGGTATAAGGGGTCATGGACTATCCTGAAGATGTGAACTGAACTGCGGCCCAAAGTATGGCTAAGGGGGAAGGAAGCGAGGTAATACAGGGGAAGTGAGGCTGGCCGGAAGCCAGGGTCAGGTCCTGTGGGGTCCTGTAGGTCTCCTTAAGGATTTTTAAAGGAAATCCTTTTTCCTTTAAAAAAACAGGCTCACGCCTGTGATCCCAGCACTTTGAGAGGCTGAGACAGGTGGACCACCTGAAGTCAGGAGTTCAAGACCAGCCTGACCAATACGGTGAAACCCCGTCTGTACTAAAAATGCAAAAAAATTAGCCGGGTATGGTGACCTGAGCCTGTAATCCCAGCTACTCAGGAGGCTGAGGCAGGAGAATCTCTTGAACCCAGGAGGCGGAGGTTGTGGTGAGCTGAGATCGCACCACTGCACTCCTGCGTGGGCAACAGGAGCTAAACTCCATCCCCCACCTAAAAACAAACAAACTAAAAAACAAGATAAACAGGACTTAATTAAACTAAAAAGCTTCTACACAGCAAAAGAAATAATCAACAGAGTGAAGAGACAACCTGCAGAATGGGAAAAAATATTTGTAAACCATACATGTGATAAGGGGCTAGATCCAAAATGTATAAGGAAAGCAAACAACTCAGTACTAAGACAACAAATGTTAAAATGGCTATTAATAAAAAGACAAAAACTAACAGATATTGGTGAGGATGTGGAGAAAGTGAACTCTTAAACACTGCTGGTGGGCATATAAATTAGTACAACCTCTGTGCAAAAGAGTATGGAGATTTTTCCAAAAACCAAAAATGGAACTACCATTTGATTCAGCAACTCCGCTACTGAGCATCTACCCATAGGAAAGGAAATCAATATATCAAAAAGATATCTGCACTCCTATGTTTATTGCAGCACTATTCACAATAGCAAAGATATGGAGTCCACCTAAATATCCTGATTGGATGAAGAAAATGTGGCATATAAACACATGAAATACTATTCAGCCATAAAAAAGAATGAAATATTATCTTCTGCAGCAACATGGATGAAACTGAAGGCCATTATCTTGAACAAATCAACCCAGATATAAAAAGACAAATGTCACATATTTCCACTCATAAGTGGAAGTGAAAAAATGTGCACAAATGACCACAGAGATTTGAATGCTAGACAATGGAGACTTGGAAGGACGAGGGTGAGGGAGGGGGGACGGAAGATGAGAAATTACTTAATGGGTGCAATGTACATTATTTGGATGATGAATACATAAAAGACCTGACTTAACCATTATGCAATCTTTACATGTAACGAAATTGTTCTTGAATCCCATACGTTTATAAAAATAAGAAAAATATTTTATTTTTGACCCAAAGAGTACTGCAGAGCTGTGAGAGGACAGAAGCAGGGAAGTGACACCACAACATCTGTGCGCTGAGAAGGGCACTCCACTGCAGCATGGCAGTGAGTACAGTGGGATGGTTTAGGAAACAGATGGATGGTCCAGGGAGGACATAGTTCTGAAGGCATACATCTGAGCTCTTTAGAAGGAAGAATGGGCAGGGCTTGTGATGGCTGCGGTTGGGGAGCAGGTGAGGGGTCTGGGATGACTCTCTGATGTCTGGGTTGCACAGCTCAATGAGTGGCGGGGCCACTAGCTGAGAAGGAGAACATAGGAAGCCTTCTAGATTTAGGAGAGGACTTGAACTTCATGTAGACTTGCTGAGTGGCAGATACCCCCAAAAGGAGGTACGGTGTAAATAGTTGCCTACAGAGGTCTGACCTTCAAATGAGGAATTGGAGGCATCTGAAAATGGAAGCTGCCAGTATGAATGAGATGTCTTAAAGAGAGGCTACGAAATGAGAATGAAGACTAGGACTGAGAGGCCACAGCGCCAGCGTGTGTGGACTGTGTTGCAGAGACTTAGGAGAGCCCAGAGCAGCAGGAAAATTGGAGGGTGGGGCCGCTCAGGGCGGGAGAGGCTTCAGAAGGAAGGGCTGGCCTGGTGGTGGCGTGGGGAGGGGATGCCACGGAGCCCACCAAGGTCATGATTACTCAAGGATGGGTGCGGATTCATCCTTGAAAACACTTGTGAGGCAGAGATTATTATTATCTTCCTTGAATAGATCAAGGAACTGAAGCCCAACGAACTTAAATAATGGCTTCAAATCACACAATAAATAGGTGGTGGAGCAGGATTTGAAGCTGGTTCTCTAGGTCCAGAGCCCCTGCTCCAGCCTGTCTCTCTGTAGCTTTATTTCTTTCACATTCAAGCTTTTTTTTTTTTTTCTAGAAAAGAAACGACATAATGGTATTTTGGTTTGTTAAATAATCATGATGAGAAAAAGAATGACAACTGACATTTAATGCGAGGCTTATAAAATGATTAAAGGTTTTGGATACTGTATGATAAATAGGCTTTTAAAACTCATGTATCTGACCTCTTATTAGGCTGTTTATTTCAAAACTGACAGTGCAGCTAAAACAATTGCTGAGGGACTGTATATATCTTCTGCCTCAATTACTTTCTTTCAGAGACAATTTAGTAAAGATGATTTTTTTCTGAAGTTAGCTAATGTAATTCAAAACCAGATAGGTAAAAGAGAGGCCAGTCATTGGGGATGCACACAGAATATCACATTAAGGGCTAAGAGAATTAAAATGAACCGAGGATTTCTATTTTTTCTGTCTTTATGATGATCAGAAATTGAGGCAAAAGGATTAAGTAAATGTCTGTTGATTTCAAAACATACTGCATGAAAAATTTACCTTCTTCAAATGATATGTGAATTTGGAAAACTCAAACATGGACTGGAGTGGGTTGGACTCTGGGGGTTTTAGATATTCTGATGTTTGTGGTAGTATGGATAATGAGAAGTTGATGAGTCTAGGAATATATGAGGCACTGGCCGGGAAGTAATACGATGATACAGATTGGGAGTTGTGAAGGTCTACCTTGTTCGCTGTGGGGGAGGTTGCTAGAAAGGAAAATATTTAAACACATTAAAGAAACAAAACCCTTAAAATACATGGCACCTGAAGAGTGAGGAGAAAGAGACAGGGTCCCCAGCAGGGTGACTTGACTCTTTTTGAGGGCCCTGTAATGCCCTTGGCATAACTCTATCTCTGCCCTTCTGCCATGTGCTCTAATGGTCTGATAATTGGTCTGCTTCATAGGATCATGAACTTCTTATGGCAAGGACTGTGTCTTACTCACCTTTGTGCCACTTAGTTCAGCACCTGGATCATAGCAGATGTTTGTTAAATAAACATTTGTTAGAAGGTTGAGCAAGTAAACAAATGCAAGGAAAGGTGAGAATTAGAAGGCTAGGGAGAGGGAAGGAAGAAGGCTTTGGTCTCTGTGCTAGGAGAAGGAGAATCCGGGAAAATCGTGTGTTTATATGTATGCCCAGAAGCCACGGCTTGAGTGTGAATCTAAGACCTGGATACCTTGTCTGACAGAAAGGCATCACACTCTTCAAAATTAAAAGGAGAGAGAGATCCAAGATGGCCGACTACTAGCAGCTCAGGATTGTAGCTCCCAGAGAAAGCGCACAGAAAGAGAGGACACCACATTTTTAGAAAAATTTTTGTTGCTTACGGACTAGAGTTCCCAGCGGAGGAGTCCCACAAGTCGCCAGCGTGACTCTTGTGGCCAGCGTGGCGGTTTTGCCAGCACTTTGGCGCAGTGGTTCTCGGTGCAGAGTAAGCGAGACTAGCTTCC
>PVKP010030078.1:6699-28402 GCA_004027715.1 Plecturocebus donacophilus
TTGAGGGGCATGGTAGGAAAATGAGTTCTGTTCTTGAATTTTCAGTTTCTGTGAACTCCGGCTATGTTTCTTACTTTTAAAAATCATTCAAGTAATTAACTAACACTCCTGTTCCTGCCCAGTTTCCCCAATTCTACGTTTTTTGAGACAGAGTCTTGCTCTGTCACCCAGGCTGGAGTGCAGTGATGCAATCTCAGCTCACTGCAACTTCTGCCTCCCAAGTTCAAGTGATTCTCATGCCTCAGCCTCCCAAGTAGCTTGGATTACAGGTGTGCACCACCATGTCTGGCTCCTTTTTGTATTCTATGTAGAGACGGGGTTTCACCATGTTGGCCAGGCTGGTCTCGAACTCCTGACCTGAGACTACAGGCCGGGACTACAGGCGCATGACAGCACGTCGGGCTAATTTTTGTATTTTTAGTAAAGACAGGGTTTCACCTTGTTGGCCAGGCTAGTCTCGAACTCCTGACTTCAAGTGATCTGCCTGCCTCGGCCTCCCAAAGTGCTGGGATTACAGGGGTGAGCCACCACGCCTGGCCCAAGCAGATTCTTTTGGTTGCAAGATAAAAAAACTCCACTTAAATGATTTCAAATAAAATGTTGGGTGAAGTTCACCATAAGCCAAGTAACATATTCTTCTCTCATAGTACCTTGGGCTTATTGCACTCACTACACTGCATTATAATCTGTTTATATATTCATTTTGATCATCCCACTTGTCTCCAGTAAGTTCATTTTTTTTCTCTCTTTTTTACTACTATATCCTTGGTGCAAAAAACAGTGTCTGGCAAATAGTAGATGCTGAAGAAATATTTGTTCCAATAAAAAGTAGGATTGGAGGCCGGGCACAATGGCTTATACCTGTAATCCCAGCACTTTCAGTGACCGAGGTGGGCAGATCACTTGGTCAGGAGTTTGAGACTAGTCTGGCCAAAATAGTGAAAACTTGTTTCTACTAAAAATACAAAAAATTAGCTGGATGTGGTGGTGTGTGCCTGTAATCCCAGCTACTCTGAAGGCTGAGACAGAATTGCGTGAACCCAGGAGGCAGAGGTTGCAGTGAGCCAAGATCTTGCCATTGCACTCTAGTCTGGGCGATAGTGTAAGACTCTGTCTCAAAAAAAAAAAATTAAAAATTAAAAAAGAAAACAATCTTCTTGAACACCACAGTTATTTATTTAATAACATTAAAAAAATTTTTTTTTACTTTTTCTTTTTTTTTTTTTAATTTCAATAGGTTTTGGAGAACAACTGGTGTTTGATTATATGAATAAGTTTTTTGGTGGTGATTTCTGAGATTTTGGTGCACCATCACCCAAGCAGTTTACACTGTACCCCCTGTGTAGTCGTTTATCCCTTACCCCCTCCCACCCTTTTCCCCCAGTCCCCAAAGTCCATTGTATCATTCTTATACCTTTGCATCCTCACAGCTTAATTCCCACTATGAGTGAGAACATATGATGTTTGGTTTTCCATTCCTGAGTTACTTCACTCAGAATAATAGTCTCTGATTCCATCCAGGTTGGTGCAAATGTCATTATTTCATTTCTTTTTGTGGCTGAGTAGAATTCCATGGTGTGTGTGTGTGTGTATATATATATATATATATATATTTTTTTTTTTTTTCTTTATCCACTCAATTGACGGGCATTTGGGCTGGTTCCATATTTTTGCAATTGCAAATTGTCCTGCTATAAACATGCATGTGCAGCTATCTTTTTCATATAATGACTTCTTTTCCCAAGAGTGGGATTGCTGGATCAAACTGTAGATCTACTGTTAGTTCTTTAAGGAATCTCCACACTATTTTCCATAGTGGCTCTACTAGATTACGTTCCCACCAAAAGTGCAAAACTGTTACCTTTCCACTACATCCATGCCAACATCTGTAATTTTCTGATTTTTTGATTATGGCCATGCTTGTAGGAGTAAGGTGGTATCACATTGTGGTTTCGATTTGCAATTCCCTGATAATTAGTTATGATGAGTATTTTTTCATATGTTTGTTGGTCATTTGTATATCTTTAAGAATCGTCTATTCATGTCCTTAGCCCACTTTTTTTTCTCTTTCTTTTTTTTGAGACAGAGGCTTGCTCTGTCACCAGGCTGCAGTGCAGTGGTGCGATCTTGGCTGACTGCAACCTCTGCCTCCTGAGTTCAAGCAATTCTCCTGCCTCAGCCTCCTGAGCAGCTGGGACCATAGATGCATGCCACTATGCCCAGCTAATTTTTTTGTATTTTTAGTAGAGACGGGATTACAGGCGCGAGCCACCACACCCAGCCCTTAGCCCACTTTTTGATGGGATTGTTTTTTTTTCTTGCTGATTTGTTGAACACCTTATTTAAGTAAATATTTTTAAATATATTTATAGCTATCTATCTATTTTTTGAGACGATCTTGCTCTGTTGCCCAGGCTGGAATGCAGGGACATGATCTTGGCTCACTGCAGTGTTCATCTCCCAGGTTCAAGTGATCTTGTGCCTCAGCCTCTCAAGTAGCTAGGATCACAGACATGCACCATAACACCCCGATAATTTTTGTATTTTCAGTAGAGATGAGGTTTTGCCATGTTGGTCAGGCTGGTCTTGAACTCCTGGCCTCATGTGATCTTCCTGCCTTGGCCTCCCAAAGTGCTAGAATTACAGGCATGAGCCACTGTGCCTGGCCTAAAGATGTGTGTGTGTGTGTGTGTGTGTGCGTGTGTGTTTGTGTGTGTGTGTGTGTTCTACAAAATTAAAGTGGTGCTTCTCCCTCCCAAGTGTGTTAAGAATGCAGATAGCAGGCTGGGTGTGGGGGTTCACGCCTATAATCCCAGCACTTTGGGAGGCCAAGGCAGGCGGATCACGAGGTCAGGAGTTCAGGAGTTCGAGACCAGCCTGACCAACACAGTGAAACCCCATCTCAAAAAAAAAAAAAAAAAAGAATTCAGACAGCGGTTCGTATCTGAGTCATGGCACCAAAAAGAAAAAACCAAAAGAACAAAAAAAGAAGAATGCAGACAGCTTACCTAGGTTGAATTTAGTGTCCATCACTCATTAACGTGTGACCTAGCACAGATTACATAATCTGTGTTTGCATCTGTTTTTTATTTTACCTCGTGGGATTTCTCTGAAGACTCAATGGGACATTTATATGTAGAGCTTTAGAAGCATACCTGACATTTAACAAGTACTCACCAATTGTGAGTTGCCATTTTTATTATTGTTGTGGCTGTTCATCTCGTGTACGTTGCAACTTGAAGTGTCAGCTGGGAAAGGCTGGGTAGCAGTACTTGCATGTGATTGCCATATTTAAAGTCTGGTCCTCAGCTTTGCTAAACTAAATTTTGTTAGTATACACTGAGACCAGCTCACATGAGTCATACCAGCACATGTATATCAATGTGCCAGTTACTTTGCCACAACAAATTTTGTTGTCACACAGGACATTCTGGTGAAGGTACTGGCTCCACTAACTCAACGCAGCTATCAGAGACCCAAGCAGACCACTCTCTTCCTGTTAACATATTCTCTTTACAAGCAGTGTAAAATTTTTTTTTAAATTTTTTGTTTTTTGAGACAGAATCTTGCTCTCTCTCCCAGGCAGGAGTGCAGTGGCACGATCTTGGCTCACTGCGACCTCCGCCTCCCCGGTTCAAGCAATCCTCCTGCCTCAGCCTCCTGAGTAGCTGGGACTACAGGCACCCACCACCAAGCCCGGCTAATCTTTATGAAGTTTCACCATGTTGGCCAGGCTGGTCTTGAACGTCTGACCACAAGTGATCTGCCTGCCTCGGCCTCCCAAAGTGCTGGAGTTACAGGCATGAGCCACCGTACCTGCCCCCAAAATAGTAATAACATCATTGCAGGCCTGCTTGCTCAGGGTGCTTACAGGTCATCTTGATTGGATTTGGGGTGTGCCCAACCCTTCAGTCTTAACAGTAGATTTCTCAGCTCTGTCATTCCTGCTGATGGATAATATCATCCATCACCTTTTGAGTGTTTTCTAATTTTATTTCTCAGAAAGAAATTTCAACTTCAGCTTTAGGGGTGCAGTTGTTGCTAATATGAAAGATCATGTCAACCATTTAAAAATAACTTTATTCAATTTAAGATTGCTGTGTACTTTCAGCCATGATAAAATGAAGTCATATTCTTTGAGTCTAAAATTGTCTTCTTCCCATCTTCTTGGAATCCTCGCTATTTAGATAACTCCAGAGGGGCAAATGCTTAAAGTATTGACTTGTCTACATGAGAGAGAGTGCTTGGCACTTAAGTATGCTTTAATAGCTATCACTCTACAGAACAGATGTTTGTATGTTTCGTGGGCATCATAAATATTAAGAACGATGTTATAAGGTTTGGAAAGCATTTTTCATTAATTGTTAATGCTCACTGCGTGGATAAAAGAGGGAAATTCCTTGAGGGAAAATCAGGAGACATTTTTACGTCTAACATTACTGGATTTCGATTTCAGGGCTGAAGCTGGAGAGCATTGCTCTCTGATTTCTGGAATATTATATGAAAATTCTAATTACTGTAATGCTTGACTGTCCCTTGTTCCTTATAGCTCTGTATTGAGATATGTAACATGTAGTGATAATAGGAAATATGGTGGAAGGAGAAAGCAGGTGGATTCAAAGTCCAGTTCCACCTCTTCCTGGCTCAAGGATCATGGATTTACTTAGCCTCTTTGAATTTGGTTATTTAACTTGTAAAATGGAGGCTAATAAAAACTACCTCATGGAGTTATGACAATTTAATTAAAAATATGTGTAGGCTGGGTGCAGTGGCTCACACCTGTAATCCCAGCACTTCAGGAGGCCAAGGCAGGCAGATCACAAAGTCAGGAGTTCAAGACCAGCTTGGCCAATATGGTGAAACCTCATCTCTACGGAAAACACACAAATTAGCCGGGTGTGGTGGCATGCACCTGCAGTTCCAGCTACTTTGGAGGCTGAAGCAGAAGAATCACTTGAACCAGGGAGCCAAAGGTTCCAATGAACTGAGATTGCTCTACTGCACTCCAGCCTGGGCGACAGAGGGAGACTCCATCACAAAAAAAAAAAAAAAAAAAAAAAAGTAAAAACCCTAGGTCAGTTCCTGGATTGCAGTTAATTCCTCTTTGCATCATATTAGAGATAGTAAGTGCTTGGTGTGGGCTATGCTCAAAAAAAGCCAATGTGTCCCTAAATGCTTTACATTTTTGGCAAGTAAAGATTGCTTAGTGTTTCTTACCATTACATAGAAAGCTTTGCCCAGTGAGACTTGAGGTCATTCACTGATGTTCCATGTGCAGGTCTAGTGCCTGTCAATCATTTCTATCTGTTCATGGCATTGATTCATTCATTTATTGAGGGCCCACTTATTGAGGGTGCCTACCATAAAGACAATATGGCCTCTCACCTAAATAAGCTCATAGTCTAGTAAAGGACATTGATGCAAAAACAATTACAATGTCATGGTAAGTATTACAACTAATCAAGGCAAGTTAAAGGGTGGGGGAAGGTCAGAGGGAGTACACAGTTCTGTTTAGGTAAGGGAAGGAAGCACATTAAGGAATAAGAAATCCAGGTACCACAGGCACCAGGACATACTGGATGCCACGAAAACAAGAAATGTGCTGGTTAACTTAGGTTTCTGTACAAAACTTCTTACCTTGCTAATAAAAGATAATTTGCTTCTGCTTGCACCAAAGAAGACAATGCTTTCAGATGGAAATAAACAAAACAAAACAGAAGACAAAAACCTCCTCTCCAGAGCTGACCTATGTCTGTTGATTAGTTTTACCATGAGCAGCTGCAGATGAAGTCAACTGAAATTCTGAAATCAAATCATGCATAGCACCAAGCTGTTTTTTCTGGAATGAATTTTAAACTGTTGAACAAAGTCTAAATTTTAAATTCTTTGGTACATCTCCCAAATGGTCTGATTCAGTAAATTGCAAAAAAAAAAAAAAAAAAAAAAAAGAGAGAGAGAGAAAGAAAGATAGAAAGAAATGAGAATAAGAATTATAGAAAAATAAGGCTGGGAGCAGTGGCTCATGCCTGTAATCTCAGCACTTTGAGAGGCTGAGGCAAGTGGGTCACTTGAGGTCAGGAGTTCAAGACCAGCCTGGTCAACATGGTGAAGCCCTGACTCTACTAAAAATACAAAAATTAGCCAGGTGTGATGGCACAGGCCTGTGTTCCTAGCTACTAGGGAGGCAAAGGCAGGAGAACTGCTTGAACCCAGGAGGCAGATGTTGCTGTGAGCCAACATGATGCCCCTGTATTCTAGTCTGGGTGACAGAGCAAGACTCCATCTCAAAAAAGAAAAGAGAAAAAAAAAAGAATCTTGGCATGGTGAATCTGGGTGAATAGGGAGCATTTATTTTTCTTCTCTTCACCTTCTCAAATTTCTTTGAAGGTCTGCCTACACTTGCTATCTCACTTTCCACTCATTTCTTAATTCACCACAATATGGCTTCTGCCTGTGCCACACCAGGTAAAGGGCTCCCTCCATATCACCAATGTGTAATGTCTTTTAGGCTGGCTGACTGCACTACGGATTACGCCATAGTAACCTCTGTGGCTGGCACAGACACTCCAGACGAGTTCCTGGAACTAGAAAGTCTGAAGTAACTGGAAGACCATGAAAAGAGGAAGAATGATCAACCCCTGTGGGGCTTAATTAACTTGAGACATTCTTCTATTGTTCCTTATTCCTGCCTCAACTGATAAGGCAATTGGACTTTGTAACTGACCTTGGTTAACCTCATGACTCCAGACCCTATGACCCCCTCCCAGCTTGCAAAAACCACCCTAAACTGTAACTTTTGTAACTTTCCACTGCCTACCCCAAACCTATAAAATCAACTCCTACTCCACCACCCTCTACTGACTCTCTTTTTGGATTCAGTCCACTCATCCAGGAATAAACAGCCATGTTGCTAACACGAAGCCTGTTTGGGGGGTGTCTCTTGATTCAGAGTGAGTGTCTTAACACAATGACTTTCTTGTTGGTAAATGCAAGGGGCATTTCTTCAGATCTTAATTGACGTTTCTATACTCTGATTGCTTCCTCTTCTTGAGACGCTTGCTTCCCTTGGCTCCTTGGAACCATAGTCTCCTCTTTCTGCTTGCTCCTTCTTAGCTTTCTGTTGGGCTCTTCTTCCTTTACCTGACCCTTACATGTTAGCGCTCTTAGAGATGGTCCTAAGTCTCTACTCTTCTCACCTTCACCCTCAACCATGGACATCTCATTTCATGGCTTTCTTTACTCTTTAGAAATAAATGACTTAAAAATCTATCATCTCTGACCGGGCACGGTGGCTCACACCTGTAATCCCAGCACTTTGGGAGGCCGAGGCAAGTGGATTATGAGGTCAGAGATCAAGAGCATCCTGGCTAACAGGGTGAAACTTCATCTCTACTAAAAATACAAAAAAGCTACGTAACACTAGAGGAGAAATAGAAGTTGAGGTGAAATGATGTGTTCCATTTTGGAGTTTGAGGTGCCTTGCCTGTGAGCCATCTATCTAGGTGATATCTAGAAGGTAGATGAATATGGGGTTTGGGTCTCACAAAAGGAATCTCACAAAAAGTAGAGATGAGATTTTTTTTTTAAGATGGAGTCTTGCTCTGTTGCCCAAGCTGGAGTGCAGTGGCACCATCTCAGCTCACTGCAACCTCTGCCTCCCATGTTCTCCTGCCTCAGCCTCCCGAGTAGCTGGGATTACAGGGGTGCACCACCACACCCAGCTAATTTTTGTATTTTTAGTAGAGATGGGGTTTCACCATGTTGGCCAGGCTGGTCTCAAACTCCTGAGCTCAAGTGATCAGCCCACCTTGGCCTCCCAAAGTGCTGGGATTACAGGTGTGAACCACCGCACCTGGCCCATTTTAACCATTTTTTAAAGCATACTATTCTGTGGCTTTAAGCACATTTACATTGCTGAATGGTGCAACCATAACCACTATCCATGTCTTGAACTTTTTCATCTTCCCCTGTTGACATCCTATACCCATTAAACATTAAATCTTCATTCCTTACTCTTCACCCACACCCTGGCAACTGCCATTCTACTTTCTGTCTCTGTGAATGTAATACCACATATAAATGAAATCATACAGCATTTGTCTTTGTGATTGGCTTCTCTCACTCATCATAATATCCTCAAGGTTCATCCGTGTTACACCACATGTCAGAATTTTCTTCCTTTTTTAAGGCTTAATAGTACTACCTTGTATGAATAAATAGAATATCTTGTTTTCCTATTCATCTGTTGATGGACTCTTGAGTTGCTTCTACCTTTTCGCTATTGTAAATAAAGCTGCCATGAACATAAGTGTACAAACATCTGTTTGAGTCTTGTTTTCACTTCTTTTGGGTATATACCCACAAGTGAAATTGTTAGATCTTGTGGAAATTTTATTTTTTTATTTTCTGAGGAGCCACCATATGATTTTCTATAATGGCTGCACCATTTTACCCTCCTACCAGCAATGCACAAGGCTTCCAATTTCTCCACATCCTTACCATACTTGTTTTTGTTTGTTTGTTTTCTGAGGCAGAGTCTTGCTCTGTGACCCTGGGTGCAATGGCATTGAGAGAGGAGAAAGGAAGAAACCAGTCAGGCAGGCAGTTAGGGTGGGTTCTTGGTTGAATTCTTTCAAAGAAAAAAACAGCCTGCAGGCACAGATAAGGGAAATTGCACAGGTGGGTTTGCCTAGAATATGCCTACAGCTGCACAGATAAGAAAGGCTATACAGGTGACTTACCCGGACATGCCTGCAATGGAAAATTCTGTTTCCTGACACACGCACAGTAAAAGGAACAAAGCAATATAGAATAACGAAAGCTAAAGATCTGCATGGGCACTAGGAGGACGGTGTGGAGCTACCAGAAATTCGTGCATTATACAAATGAGACAGCCAGACTTCATCAGTTTCTTATAAAAGCCTTTGAATTCAACTGTAAAAGTGACAACCTTATTCCGAGCCCCCTCTCTGCAGTGTCATCCTAATGGGTGGAAGGGGTATCTCACTGTGCTTTTCATTTGCATTTCTCTCATGATTAGTCCTGTTGAGCAGCTTTCTTTTTTTTTTTTTTTTTTTTTTTTGGACAGAGTCTCTATCACCCCAGGTTGGAGTGCAATGGTGCAATCTTGGCTCACTGCAACCTCCGCCTCCCTGGTACAAGCGAGTCTCCTGCCTCAGCCTCCTGAGTAGCTGGGATTACAGGTGCATGCCACCATGCCTGGCTAATTTTTTGTAATTTTAGTACAGACAGGGTTTCACCATGTTGGTCAGGCTGGTCTTGAACTCCTGACCTCATGATCCGCCTACCTCGGCCTCCCAAAGTGCTGGGATTACAGGCATAAACCACCATGCCCTGCCCTGTTAAGCATTTTTCTGTGCTTATTGGCCATTTGTTAATCTTTACAGAAATATCTACTCACTTCTTTTGCCCATTTTTCAATCAGGTTGTTTGGTTTTATTGTTGTTGTTAAGTTGTAGGAGTTCTTTATAAATTCTGAATATTAATCTCTTATCAGATATATGATTTGCAAATCATTCCTCTAAGGCTGCCTTTTCACTCTGTTGACAGTGTCCTTTGATGCCCAAAAGTTTTTAATTCTGATGAAGTCCAATTTATTTATTTATTTATTTATTTATTTATTTAGCTTGTGCTTTCGGTGTCATATCTAAGAAATCATTACCAAATCCAATGTCATGAGGCTCTCCTCTTGTGTTCTTGTAAGAGTTTTATAGTTTTAGCTCTTACATTTAGGCCTTTGATTCCTTTTTCGTTAAAAATCTAATTCAGATCATGATGCTCCTCCACTCAGAGTCTCTAATGGCTTCCCATCTCAAGCAAAGTAAAAGCCAAAGTCTTTAGGCAAGGACAAAGCCCTGCGCTCTCCCCCTACCCTTCTAACCTCATCTCCTTCTACTTTCTCCCCATTGCTTAAGCTGCTCACAGCCTCAGGGGTCTCCTTGCAGTCCCTCTGGCAGGCGAAGGCTCCCCAGGGCTCCTTCCCTCACCCCTGTTAAGTCATTGGTCAAGTATCTTCTTAAAGAGGCCTTCTCTGATCATCCTATTAAAAAGTGACTTCCACTCAAATGCCTACACGCTATCCCCCTTTCCAGGCTTTTTCCACCCATAGAACCTATTATTTGCTAACATACTGTATATTTTACACTTATTTGTTATTTATTTTTAGTCTATTTCCCCCCCACACTAGAATGTAAATTCCATTAAAAAATAGAAATTTCAGTGGCGGTGTGTGGTGGCTCACACCTATAATCCCAACTTTGGGAGGCCAATGCCGGTGGATCCCCTGAGGTCAGGAGTTCAAAACCAGCCTGGCCAAATGGTGAAACTCCGTCTTTACTAAAAATACAAAAAATTAGCTGGGCACGGTGGCTCACGCCTGTAATCCCAGCACTTTGGGTGGCTGAGGCGGGCAGATCACCTGAGATCAGGAGTTCAAGACCCACCTGACCAATATGGTGAAACCCCATCTTTTTTTTTTTTTTTGAGACAGAGTCCCACTCCTTCACCAGGTGCCAGGCTGGAGTGCAGTGGCGTGATCTCGGTTCGCAACAACCTCCACCTCCTGAGTTCAAGCAATTCTCCCGCCTCAGCCTCCCAAGTAGCTGGGACTACAGGCGAGTGACACTACGCCCAGCTAATTTTTGTATTTTTAGTAAAGACAGGGTTTCACCATGTTGGTCATGTTGGCCAGGATGGTCTCGATCTCTTGACCTTGTGATCCGCCCGCCTTGGCCTCCCAAAGTACTGGGATTACAGGCGTGAGCCACTGCGCCTGACCTGAAACCCTGTCTTTAAAAAAAAAAAAAATACAAAAAATTAGCTGGGTGTATGCCTGTAATCCCAGCTACTTGGGAGGCTGAGGCAGGAGAATTGTTTGAACCTGTGAGGGGGAGGTTACAGTGAGCTGAGATCACGCTGTTGCACTCCAGCCTGGGCAACAAGAGTGAAACTGTCTCAAAAACATAAATAAATAAAAACGGATTTCTGGCCTAGTGCGGTGGCTCACGCCTGTAATCCCAGCACTTTGGGAGGCCAAGATGGAAGGATCGCTCAAGCCCAGGAGTTTGAGACCAGCCTGGACAACATTGTGAAACCCTGTCTTTACCAAAAAAAAAAAAAAATTACAAAAATTAGTTGGGTGTGGTGGCTCATGCCTGTAGTCCCAGCTATTCAGGAGGCTGCCAGTCGAGGATCTCTTGAACCCAGGAGGTCAAGGCTGCACTGAGCCAAGACCGCACCACTGTACTCTAGCCTGGGCAACAGAGTAAGATGCTGTCTCAAAACAATAAAAAATTGGGATTTCCATTTGTTTTGTTTATTGTTGTATACCTAGAACCTAGAGCAATTTAACAAATGAATAAAATAAATGGATCATATTATATGTTTACCTGTTTCCTTCAGGAGATTCTAAGTTCCTTGCAGGTAAGATTTATGCCCAAGGTTATGTCCATTGCTGTATTTACAAATTTACAACGGGCAACAAACCAGTGTCTGATACTTATAAGTGTCTTAGTAGTCAATTATTCGTGAGCTACTGAACAAATAACAATACAGTATGACAATGTAAAAAAGGATACTTTCATATGTTTCTGTGCTTTGAGAATAGGAGAGAGAACAACGGGACTTTTGAAGTAGGAGCAGGGTGTAGCAAGGCGAGGATGGAGGCAGGGACAGTTTACACAGTTGAGCTTTAGGGCCCTGAAATTGTAAGCAAAGTGTTTTGTGTTTGTGCATTTTTCTGGGAAGAATCTATAAGTTGCATTACATTATTATTTCCTAGAAAAGGTTAAGAGCCACTGATGTTACTACTTGACACCACTATCATCGATCTGAGAACTGTTCTAGTTCTACAGAGAGAAAAATGAAGGGGGAAACATTTTTGAGAAATTCGTAGGGTTGCCAGGTAAAATGTTGATCACCACTTAAATTTGAATTTCAAACAACAAATAATGTTTTAGTAAAAGTATGTCCCATGTGACATTTATATGAAGTTCACATTTAACTGGCCTTCCTGTATTTTTATTCACCAAATGTGGCAATCCTAGAAATTCACTCTCATCAACAGAGAAAAGGTGACTTGTGTTTTGATGAGCCTGCCTTCCAGATCTTGTTATAACTCGTTGCTGCTGGCAGAGAGCAGGATTGGGATGATGATGTGTTTAAGAAGCAAAAATGAAAGTCAGGCAGCAGCCACACTTAGGGCTATTAGATACTTTAGGGATTATTTTGAATAAAAGCATGTTACCTTATTGATACCACAGCAGAGGCAGATTCAAGCTTTGCATGGCCTGAAATCTATACGGTATTGGGGACCTTCCTTGGGAAAAAGAAGGCAAAATTGCAAGAACAAAATCAGGTATAAATATGTATGTTTGTTTATTCAGATCAGAAAAGAAAGCACAATAAACCACTACAGCCTCGATATTTAGAATAGCCCCTGGTGGGCTGGGCGTAGTGGCTCACACCTGTAATCCCAGCACTTTGGGAAGCCGAGGCAAGGCGGATCACCTGAGGTCAGGAGTTCGAGGCCAGCCTGGCCAACATGGTGAAACTCTGTCTCTACTAAAAATACAAAAAAATTAGCTGAGCATGGTGGTGGCCGCCTGTAATCCCAGCTACTTGGGAGGCTGAGGCAGGAGAATCGCTTGAACCTGGGAGGTGGAGGCTGCAGTGAGCTGAGATCATGCCACTGCACTCCAGCCCGGGAGACATAGTGAGACTCTGTCTCAGAACAAACAAATAAATAAAAGAATAGCACCTAGTACACAGTAAGTACTCAATAGATTTAAAAAATAGAGAAATCCGTGTTTCCTGTGCATGACACAAAGCATTAATAGTATCAGGAAGTCTAAAATTGCACTGTTACTTTGGGTTTACTTAATTGATGAAGGATTAATGTCTTGTACATGAGGGTACTTAATAAATATTTGTTAATGAATGTTTAGTGTCTCGTGGGGATGTTTGCCAGGAATGAAGGGCAGAAAATTTCACATTTTCTGAAGTGAGCAAAGATACTTGGGAAAACATGAAATATCTGTATGACTTTTTGAAAACAATATATAAGTTGTACCTTTTTTGAATTTAACGTTTGCTTTCCTTTTTGAGCATTTTGGTTAACAACTGCATGACGGATTTTAAGTTTTGAAATGTTGGCTTTAATATTTAATATAACCATTTTCCCTTTTTCTTTTTCTTTCTTTTTTTTTTTGAGACAGGATCTTGCTCTGTCACCCAGGCTGGAGTGCAGTGGTGTGATCATGGCTTACTGCAGCCTCTGCAGCGATCCTCCCATCTCAGCCTCCTGAGTAGCTGGGACCACAGGCACATGCCACCATGTCTGACTTTTTTTTTTTTTTTTAATTTTTTTGTAGAGACAGAGTCTCCCTATGTTGTCCAGGCTGGTCTCAAACTCTTGGCTTATGTGATCCTCCTGCCTCAGCCTCCTAAAGTACTGGGGTTACTGGTAAGAGCCACTGGTATGAGCCACTGCACCTGATCCTTTTTCCCTTTTTCTTAAAATGAAGGGCTACCTGTTCTTTTAAAGAAACCATCCACAAAGGTCATATGCTCATTATGGATTCCATAATTTACTAGTAAATATAATGTAGTAATTTCTCAGTTGGTCTTTGTATTAGATACATCAATGTAATAAATATCAGAATCAGAAAAACCCACGTAGCTTATTTATTTTTTCCTTATATGTTACATAGATTTTTGTTTTTGTTTTTGTTTTTTTTGAGACGGAGTTTTTTGCTCTTGTTTTGTCCAGGCTGGAGTGCAATGGTGCAATCTCAGCTCACCGCAACCTCTGCCTCCTGGGTTCAAGCAAGTCTCCTGTCTCAGCCTCTTGAGTAGCTGGGATTACAGGCATCCACCACCACCCCTGGCTAATTTTGTATTTTTTACTAGAGACGAGCTTTCTCCATGCTGGCCAGGCTGGTCTCGAACTCCAGACCTCAGGTGATCCACCCGCCTCAGCCTCCCAAAGTGCTGGGATTACAGGCGTGAGCCACCGTGCCTGGCCTGTTACATAGGTTTTTTTAAAATGAACAGTATTTTTCCAGTTTAAATTGTGCTTTAAAAAACATATACGGACAAGTATGGAATAAAAGCCAAGATTTTAATTTATTCTATATTATACCTCATAAGCAATACTAATAGAAAAATTCTTAACAGTTTCTTCTCAAAGCATTTGAAAGTTCATATAAATTTATGCATGGAAAATATATGAAAGGGCACCCATCAAAATGCTAGTGGTAATTATCTCCTGGTGGTAGTGAAATTATAGGCAATTTTATATTCCTTTCCTTGTCCGTATTTTCTGATTTTTCTCAAGTAAACATTAAAATGTAGAGAAACTCTTGGGAAAAAGAAAGCTATTGCATGAGAAATGATCTTTGAGATATTAAACTTGACATTTGAGAGTCTGAGTTTTCACTTAGCATATTTTATCACCAGTAATGGATTGAAATTACAGCTCACCTTGCCATCTGTTAAATGGGAATGAAGGAAACACCTTCCCCACATAGTTATAGTCAAAGCAGCAGAGTATATTTAAAGCACCTAGTACAGTGTGTATTATATGCTTACTAAATTTTAGCTTTTGTTATTATTAGTATAATAATAAATTATTAAGAATAATTACTAAGAATCTAAATACAAACTCCCTTGATACCCTTTAAATGTTACTTCAATGTATTCTCAAATCAAGAGGACGTAAACACTTGGATCATTTAGAAAAGACATCAGAGAATTAAGCTAATTTTTAGTTTTCCAATTTTCTTTCTTTTTTTCTTTTTTGAGACAGAGTCTTGCTCTGTTGCCCAAGCCGGAGTGCAATGGTGTGGTCTAGGCTCACTGCAACCTCTGCTTCCCGGGTTCAAGTGATTCTCCTGCCTCAGTCTCCTGAGTAGCTGGGATTACAGATGCCCACCACCACACCGGGCTAATGTTCATATTTTCAGTAGAGATGGGTTTCACCATGTTGGCCAGGCTAATCTTGAACTCCTGACCTCATAATCCACCCACCTCAGCCTCCCAAAGTGCTGGGATTACAGCTGTAAACCACCTCATCCAGCCTCCTTTTTTTTACAGAGTCAGCCAGGTGTGGTCACTCACACCTATAATCCTAGCACTTTGGGAGGCCGAGGTGGGTGGATCACCTAAGGTCAGGAGTTCAAGACCAGCCTGGCCAACATGGTGAAGCCCTGTCTCTATAAAAACAAAACAAAACAAAAAAACACACCAGACTCAGTGGCTCACGCCTATAATCCCAGCACTTTGGGAGGCCAAAGCAGGTGGATCACAAGGTCAGGAGTTCAAGACCATCCTGGCTAACATGGTGAAACTCCATCTCTACTAAAAATACAAAAAATTAGCCGGGCATGGTGGCATATGCCTGTAGTCCCAACTACTTGGGAGGCTGGAGCAGGAGAATTGCTTGAACCTGGGAGGTGGAGGTTGCAGTGAGCCGAGATTGCGCCACTGCACTCCAGCCTGGGCAACAAGAACAAAACTCTGTCTCAAAAAAAAAAAAAGATGCAGAGTCTTGCTCTTGTCACTCAGGCTGGAGTGCAATGGTGCAGTCTCGGCTCACTGCAACCTCTGCCCCCTGGGTTCAAGCGATTCTCCTGCCTCAGCCTCCCAAGTAGTTGGGAATACAGGTGTGCACCACCATGCCTGGCTATTTTTTGTATTTTTAGTAGAGATGGGGTTTCACCATGTTGGCCAGGCTGGTCTCAAACTCCTGAGCTCAGATGATCCACCCCCCTCAGCCTTCCAAAGTGCTAGGATTACAGGTATGAGACACCTCATCTGGCCTCCAATTTTCAATTAATAAAACATTTCTAACATACAGGAAATTACAAGAGAAACTCACCCTCTTTCTCACTCCTCTTAATTTTTAATCCACTCTCCCCTCACCCCACGCTGAGTTGGAGTCTTGCTCTGTTGTCTAGGCTGGAATGCAGTGGCCTGATCTTGGCTCACTGCCACCTCCGCCTTCCAGGTTCAAGCAATTCCGCCTCAGCCTCCCAAGTAACTGGGATTACAGGTGCACGCCACCACACCTGGCAAATTTTTATATTTTTGGTAGAGATAGGGTCTCACTATGTTGGCCAGGCTGGTCTCGAACTCCTGACCTCAGGTGATCCGCCTTCCTCGGCCTCTCAAAGTGCTGGGATTACAAAGGCGTGAGCTACTGCGCCCAGCCTCACTCTTCTTAAAAGTGAAATCTTACAGGTACAACTAAAGCCCTAACCTCTCCTTTCCCCCTACCCTTCCCCCCAGAGATACCTGCTATCCTAAAGCTCACTTGTATCACTTCCATACCCACTTTTGTACTATTCCTACTTATATTTGTACTTTAAATCTCCATACTTGCATCTGTACTTTACATTCATAAATAATATATATGGTTATTTTTGTGTGGGGAAACACGAAGCCTAATCAGAAATTCCCTTTACTCGGAATGTTTTTCTTCCCCATTTTCCCATCTTAAACAATAATACTAATTTTGTTTTGTTTTTGTTGTTGTTTTGAGATGGAATCTTGCTCTGTTGCCCAGGCTAGAGTTCAGTGGTGTGATCTCTGCTCACTACAACCTCTGTCTCCTGGGTTCAAGTGAGTCTCCTGCCTCACCCTCCCAAGTAGTTGGAATTACAGGCACACGCCACCATACCCAGCTAACTTTTGTATTTTTAGTAGAGACAGGGTTTCACCATGTTGGCCAGGATGGTCTCAAACTCCTGACCTCAGGTGATCTGCCCACCTCAGCTTCCCAAAGTGCTGGGATTACAGGCATAAGCCACCACACCGGCCTACATTTGTTTTTAATAAAACTTTGCTTTATCAAAATGAAATGACTCCAGTTATAAATTTTGCATTCCACATTAACACATGGTTAATTAGGTTTTTTTTGAGACAGAGTCTCACTCACTCTGTTGCCCAGGCTGGATTGCAGTAGGGTGATCCCGCCTGGGCCTTTTAAAGTGCTTGAATTACAGGCGTGAGCCACTGCACCTGGCCAACACATGGTTAGCTTTAAACCAATAAAATTACGGTAAGATAAGCCAAATCTCCCTGAAGGCTCCACGTAGAGTAGTTTGTAATCCATATTCTAATTATGACTTTTAAAACATAGAACTTAGAAAAGTAATTACATCTTAATAAGTTTGTTCATTTATTAAATTGAGTTTTACTCTAAAATATGTTCTTATGTAAACCGAACAGATCTAATTAACCTATTTAACAAGGTACTGCACTTACAGTAATAAACTCTTTTTCTAATTCTTATTTAAATTCAAAGTACCAAGTCTTGTTGGAAAATAATTATGAATTCTTCAAATTATTATGACAATCTTATATCTTCAAATATTGTTTTTAATCTAAAAATATAATTTACGGAGAGCTGGTACTGCAAACTATTAAATGGAATTAGCACATAAATAGAGAATTACTTACAAGGTGATGTCAATTTGAATGGTAAACTAATGTGTCTCCCAGTAGTCACTCCTTCTCTTCCTAATCACAAACTGTCCCACTTTATTTATTTATTTATTTACTTATTTATTTATTAGACGGAATCTCGCTCTTTCACCAGGCTGGAGTGCAGTAGTGCAATCTCAGCTCACTGCAACCTCCGCCTCTCAGGTTCAATCGATTCTCCTGCCTTAGCCTCCCAAGTTGCTGGGACTACAGGCGTGTGCCACCACACCCAGCTAATTTTTGTATTTTTAAAAAATACTTTAAAAAATTATTTTTCTTTAATAGAGATGGGGTTTCACTATGTTGGCCAGGCTGGTCTCAAATTCCTGACCTTGTGATCCACCTGCCTCTGCCTCTCAAAGTACTGGAATTACAGGCATGAGCCACTGTGCCCAGCCTAATTTTTGTATTTTAAGTAGAGATAGGGTTTCACCATGTTGGCCAAGATGGTCTTGATCTCTTGCCCTTGTGATCTGCCCACCTCGGCCTCCCAAAGTGCTGGGATTATAGGTGTGAGCCACTGCGCCCGGCCCAAACTGTTCACTTTAAAAGCCATTCTAGGATTTTGCTGCAGTGACTGCCAAGCTCTCTTCTAGGGAAATTGAGCACCTTATTCCTTTTTTTTTTTTTTGAGACAGAGTCTCACTCTGTTGCTCAGGCTGGAGTACAGTGGCCTGATCTCAGCTCACTGCAACCTCTGCCTTCTGGGTTCAAGAGATTCTACTGCTTCAGCCTCTCGAGTAGCTGGGACTACAGTGTGTGCCACCATGTTCAGCTAATTTTTGTATTTTTAGTCGAGACAGGGTTTCATTGTGTTGGCCAGGGTGGTCTCGAACCTCTGACCTGAAGTGACTTGCCCACCTCAGCCTCCCAAAGTGCTGGTATTACAGGAATGAGCCACCGAGCCTGGCCAACCATATTCATTTTGAAAAGCTCAACTCTTCAGTCTTCCAGCACTTCTGTTGTCCACACTTTGGTGAAAAATGATAGCAACAAATGAGTTATCTCATCCATGAGACTTTTTATTCTCTGCTTTAATCTCTCTGGGCCAGGAACTTTAAACTCAGTGGGAATATCCAGTATTCTTTAAACAACATCCCCTCTGTCAAGAGCTTTGCTTGTCTCTTAACCATTTTGTCACCTTTTCTGGTCAGAAAAGCAGCAAAATAGGATTGGAGTAGGTCCCTTCTCCCTTCCTCTGTCACTACCATTGATATTATTATTATTTTACTTTTTAAGTGGAGACAGGGTCTCGCTTTGTTGCCCAGGCTGGTCTCAAACTCCTGGGGTCAAGTGATCCACCAGCCTAGGCCTTGAAAAGTACTGGGATTACAGGTATGAGCCACCATACCAAAAAGAATGAAAGAACTGAGTAACTTCCTTCCAGTTCTTTCTGCCACTGAGAAGCAATTAACATTCAACTTTATTCTTGTCTCCATACTTTTCTCCCCAGTCATTTCCTGATAGGGATAAAAAGACTTAGAATTAATAAACATAATTTATTAGCTATTATTAATATTTACCCAAACTAATCTCCAATTTAAAAATAAATAAAGCCTGGTGTGGTGACTCACGCCTGTAATACCAACACTTTGGGAGGCCAATGGCAGTGGATCACCTGAGGTCAGGAGTTCAAGACCAGCCTGGCCAACATGGTGAAACTCCATCTCTGCTAAAAATACAAAAATTATCCAGGCATGGTGGCACATGCCTGTAGTCCCACTCGGGAGCCTAAGGCAGGAGAATCACTTGAACCTGGGAGGTGGAGGTTGCAGAGGGCTGAGATTGTGCCACTGCACTCCAGCCTGGGTGACAGAGTGAGACTCTGCCTCAAAAAATAAAAATGAAAATAAAGAAATAAGTCTTTTCAACAAGCAGTGCTGGAACAACTGAATATCAACCTGCAAAATAATGAAGGCAAACCCCTTCCTCACACCACACACAAAAGTTAACTCAAATGGATTATGTAAGACCTAATGTAAATATAAATGTAAGATTTAAATGTAAGAGCTAAAACTATAAAATGCTTAGAAGAAAATATAAGAATAAGTCTTCACAGTCTTGGGTTAGTCAAAGCCTTCTTAGCTGTGACATCAAAAGCATAAGTGACAAAAGAAAAACTAGTTAAGTTGGTCTTCATAAAAATTAAGTATTTTGTTGTGTTTCAACAGACACCATAAAAAAAGATAAAAGATAACCTACAGACTAGGAGAATGTCTTTGCAAGTCATATTGCATGCATGCACTGTCTAATGATATTGTAGTTAATGACAGACCACACATACAACAGTGGTCCCATAAGATTATAATATCATATTTTTACTGTACCTTTTCTATGTCTAGATACACAAATACTTATCATTGTATCACAGATGCCTACAGTATTTAGTACAGTAACCTGCTATACAGGGTTGTAGTCTAGGAGCATGGGCTATACCAGATAGCCTAGGTATGTAGTAGGCTGTACCACTAGGTTTGGGTACATACACCCTATGATATTTACACAATGACAAAATTGCCTACCAACAAATTTCTCAGACCATACCCTAGTAATTAAGCAACACACAACTGTATCTCATGACAGACTGGGATCCAGAATACATTTTAAAAACCCTTGTAACTCAATAATAACCCAATTAAAAATGGACAAAGGATCTGAATAGATATTTCTCTGAAGAAGTCATCCAAAGCCAAAAAGCAAATGAAATGATGCACAATCTCAATAGTCACTGGGGAAACACAAATCAAAACCACAATGAGACACTACTTCACACCACTAGAATATAGTGAAAAAGACAGATCAGGAGAGGGATCCAGGATGGTCGCGTAGCAGCAGCTCGGGATTGTGGCTCGCGGTGAGGGCGCAGAGAGCGAGGGGACGCCGCAGTTGCAGACGAATATTTGATGCCCACAGACTGGAAGATTCCCGGCGAAGGAGCCACGCAGGTCGCCAGCGCGACTCTTTTGGCCCGTGCGGCGCTTCTCGGTGCGGAGTGTGCGGGACTGGGTGGTGCCCTTTTGGTCGGGCGCGGCCGGTCCCATCCCCACAAGGAGAACAGCAATTGGAAGCGCTGAGGACTGAGAAGCGCAGCTGAACCCGGGAAGGCCCAGCTCTGTGGAGAAGGGGCGCCCCCCGAAGGAAAACTAAGAAACAGAAAAAACTTCATCACCAACAAGCCGGACGTCCACTCAGAGACCCAATCTCAAAGTCGGCAATTACAAAGACGACAGGTGAATAAATCCACAAAAATGGGAAGAAACCAGTGCAAAAAGGCTGAGAACACCCGAAGTCAGAATGCCTCTCCTCCTACAGGGGATCGCGGCTCCTCATCAGCGGGAGAACAGGGCTTGACGGAGGATGAGTGTGGTGAGCTCACAGAGTCAGGCTTCAGAGGGTGGATGATGGGAATCTTCTGTGAGCTGAAAGAACATGTTCTAACCCAATGCAAAGAAACTAGGAACCTTGAAAGAAGATTTAACGAAATGTTAACGAGAATGGACAGCTTGGAGAGGAGCATGGGTGAATTGATGGAGCTGAGGGGCACGGCGCAAGAACTTCGCGAGGCATGCACGGGTTTCGGCAGCCGAATTGACCAGGCAGAGGAGGGGGTGTCGGAGGTCGAAGATCAACTCAATGAGGTGAAGCGAGAGGGCAAGATGACAGAAGAAAGCGTGGAGGGGAATGAACGGGGTCTCCAAGAAATATGGGACTATGTGAAAAGACCTAATCTACGTTTGATAGGTGTACCTGAATGTGAAGAAGAGGACGAATCCAAGCTGGAAAATACTCTTCAGGATATTATCCAGGAAAACTTCCCCAACCTGGCAAGGCAGGCCAATATTCAAGTCCAGGAAATACAGAGAACACCACAAAGATGTTCCTCAGGAAGAGCAACCCCAAGGCACATAGTCGTCAGATTCACCAGGGTTGGAATGAAGGAGAAAATGCTGAGGGCAGCCAGAGAGAGGGTTCGGGTTACCCATAAAGGGAAGCCCATACGACTCACAGCAGATCTCTCAGCGGAAACCCTACAAGCCAGAAGAGAGTGGGGGCCAACATTCAACATCCTTAAAGAAAAGAACTTTCAACCTAGAATTTCATATCCGGCCAAACTAAGCTTCATAAGCGAAGGAAAAATAAAATTTTTTGCGAACAAACAAGTACTCAGAGATTACATCACCACCAGGCCTGCTTTACA
>PVKP010030079.1:0-28301 GCA_004027715.1 Plecturocebus donacophilus
CCTGTGTCCATGTGTTCTCATTGTTCAACACCCGCCTATGAGTGAGAACATGCGGTGTTTGATTTTGTGTTCTTGTGTCAGTTTGCTGAGAATGATGGTTTCCAGGTTCATCCATGTCCCTACAAAGGACACAAACTCATCGTTTTTGATGGCTGCATAATATTCCATGGTGTATATGTGCCACATTTTCCCTGTCCGGGACTGGGAGTTTTTAAGCAGGTTGCAGACAGGACCAGGTCTGACTTTTACGGTGACTCTACTGATAGTTCTCTCTGATGAGCTGAAGAGGTGTCCAGGATGGAATTAAGCTTTTCCAAGATGATGAGAGTTGCCATGGAAAAAGAGAAAAACACTCCACGGCCAGCAGTAGCCCTCCAGACAACTCACTTGTTAACAAATTCCTTATTTCTGTTATCTATTGCTAGGAGAGGGGTAACTCAGCCAGCCAGGAATTGGTAGAAATGGAAAGAGAGGCTTGAGGACTGAAAACTGAGCTGCTTCCTACCTTCCCTTCACAGTTACTAGATCACCAAAGCCCCACCCACCTCTCTGCTGAGTTCGCTTGCTGCTGCCATGGAAACTACCAATTGCTACCTGTGTCAAGGCCTGGTTGTAGAGGACTGCAGGGGTTCCTAAGAGATTCAGGAACTCAGTGATCTATTGATACAATATTTCACCTCGTGTATACATCGGAATGCTTCCTGGACTTTGCTGGAAATCTGGCCACTTTATTTGGGCAATGCATTTTGAAAACCAAGCAAACTTTTGATACACAACCTTTTCAAAATTTGCAAACTCCTGTATATGAATTTGGTTACTGATAGTTTTTTTAAAAAAAACATTAATTCATATCTTTGCATCTATGTTGCATAAATACTTGAGGATTAGTAGCTTTATCAGATTAGAGGCACACATTTGATAATGAATTGGTCAAAGCCTCAGCTCCATGGACTATCCAGGTCACTGGAATTTTGAAATATAAAGCATGGCACTCATCTTCTGTTGTTAAGGGTGAACCCCTTTCTTCTCTTTAATGAAAAGTATATATCTTTCTTTTTGAAATTATACTTTAATTATTTTTTAAGTTCTGGGGTACATATGCAGATCGTGCAGGATTGTTACATAGGTATACACCTGCCATGGTGGTTTACTGCATTCATCCACCTGTCATCTACATTAGGTATTTCTCCTAATGTTATCCCTCCCCAATCCCTCCACCCCCCTGCTATCCTTCCCCTAGCTCTCTCACTCCCCAACAGGCCCCTGGTGTGTGATGTTCCCCTCCCTGTGTCCATGTGTTCTCATTGTTCAACAACCACTTATGAATGAGAACATGTAGTGTTTGGTTTTATGTTCCTGTGTTAATTTGCTGAGAATGATGGTTTCCAGCTTCATCCATGTCCCTGCAAAGGACATGAACTCATCCTTTTTTATGGCTGCATAGTATTTCATGGTATATATGTGCCACATATATATCAGATTCTTTATTCATACTAAAGATTTAATGAATGGGTCATAAAAAGATATTTAAGACAATTCTACTTTCTATTTTTAAATCTCAAAGTAAATACATAAAAGTTTTTTTTTTTTTTTTTTTTTTTAAAGAAATCACTGTAGGATCCTTCCCAATAGTCAGCTTCCTGGACATTTTTTATAACATCATTCAGTTTACAATTCAGTTAACAGTACTTTCCAAGACCATGTTTGTTATATAGATCTGGGTACAGCTGTAGCACTTAGTTATCCAAAAATTTTAAAGCCTCATGTAGCTCTGGATAAGCTTCCAAATCTAAGGGAAGCACTTTTGATTGTACTTTATACATATATTCAACTTCATGAATAACCTAAAACCTAAAAGTTGATTGGAAAACTTCACAGTCACCCCCAAAATACATTGTCTAGTAAACAAAGTAAGTCCCAGAATAATGCAGCACATATATAGCATGTTGCTATTTATGTCTAAAATATTTAAAATACATATTTGTGTGTGTGTGTGTGTGTGTGTGTGTGTGTGTGTGTGTGTAAGCACATGCAAAAGAATAGCCAAAGATCTAGGGGAAAAACACTCACTGGCTAACACCAGCTACCTGTAGGAAGAGGTATGGAACAGCAGCCAAGGGAGACTTCTAATTTTGACTCTATGTGGCATTTGTTTGAATTTTCACAGACATGTATGGCTTTGGTTATTTAAAAGATTTATTTTTCTTTTAAACCTGTCCTAACTGGTCAGGCTTGGTTAGTGAGAGAAGCAGGTTTCTCAAATGCTTACACAAAAGAGATTGTAATTATGCTGAGAGATCACAATCATTTAAAGGTGGCTGTGAGCCAACAGGTATCCCAAGAATATATTTCTTACAAAGTTAACAATATCTCTGCTAAACTCACCTGATAAACAACAGAATTTTTTTTTTTGGTTTTGTTTCCAACCAAATGATCTACTAAGTCATTTTGTGGTGGTAAGAAGGTCCCTGGGTAGGGAGGGGAGCAGTGTGATGTGCTGGGAACGTGCTATAACCCTCTGGGTCTCAAGGTTCTCCAACATCCATAGGAAGATTAAGCAAGGTCCATCCAACTAAAACATCTGTCTGCAGTGGGCAGATGATCAATCTTGTAAGTGGCCTGTGCACATAAGCCTGCAATGCCTACTCTGTACAAAAGCCCCAACCATAATGCCTGCCAATATAGACTCTCAGAACCAGAATGACCTGCAGACTACACCATGCCTTTGGTTGAGACATCAGCATTAATTTAGCAGAGTCTGCAAACAAATGTGAGAACTATCAATACACAGAAACCAACATCTAAAGAAGAGGCTGGCCCACATCCTCATCTTAAAAAATAGAATTAATTGCCAGCCTTTAAAAATCAGGTAATTTCCTAGGCAGGAAGGTAAATTAGTATAGCCATTATGGAAAATAGTATGGAAGTTCCTCAAAAAAATTAAACTAGAACAACCATATGATCCAGAAATCCCAAAAACGGGTATATACCAATATATCCAAAGGAAATGACATTGATGTATCAAGGAGATATCTGCACTTCAAAGTTTATTGCAGCATTATTAAAAACAGCCAAGATGTGGAATCCACCCAAGTCTTTACTGTGTGTGAATGGGTAAAAAAAAAATGTGGTATGTAACACCCAATGAGGCATATCAGCCTTAAGAGGAAAATCCTGTAATTTGTGACAGCATAAGTGAATCTGGACATTAAGTGAAATAAGCCAGACACAGAAAGACAAATACTGTATGATCTCATTTATATGTGGAATCTGAAAAAGTTGAACTCACGGAGGTAAAGAATAAAATGGTGGTTACTAGGGCCTTAGAGTTTGGGAGAGGTGTTGGTAAAAAGATACAAAATTCCAGCTAGACAGAAGGAATGTGGTCAAGAGATCTATTGTACATCATGGGTAATTTTAAAAGAAAAAGAGATTTAATGGACTCATAGTTTCACATGGCTGGGGAGCCTTCATAATCATGGCGGAAGGTGAAAGGCACATCTTATGTGGCAGCAGACAAGAGAGAATGAGAGCCAAGTGAAAGGGGTTTCCCCTTATAAAACCATCAGATCTTGTGAGAATTATTCACTACCATGAGAACAGTATGGGGGAAAGCACCCCCATGACTCAATTATCTCCCACCGTGTCCCTCTCTCACAACATGTGGGGATTATGGGAGCTACAATTCAAAATCTGGGTGGGGACACAGCCAAACCATATCAGAAGAGTCTCAACATTCAATCCAAAAAGAAATCAACGGTCCTTTGCCTAGAATCTAGAATGCAGTGGAAGAGATTACAGAGGCATCTGTATCATCTGATTTAGTCATATGTCTGGTCTCCAAATCTTCTTGCCTTTCTTAGTAAATTAGCGTTTGTTAGCAAACAATCCTGTATCCGGATTTCCTTATGTGTGTTTAAATTTTACCCATCTTGACATTTGCAGCAGTTTCTCTCAAGGGGAGTCAGTACGTTTACTGGAAATTTTAATAAGGTATGTTGTCTTACAATAATAACAAATATTTACTCAGAAGAATAATTAACAGAATACTAGTTTATGATTTTGTGCATGGTGCCTTCTCACTGCTAATAACAGCCTTCTTTTTATTGCTAATAATGCCCTTTGTATTACTAATAATGCTGAGAGGCAAAATCAGCTGGTGGAGTGGGTTTGAGTTTAGGCACACTCAGGTTTCAAATCCAGGTATCCTAGTCCTTGGGCATTTTTCTTTCCTTCTCTGTGCCCCAGTTTAACTAACTGTACAATTAGGATACTTTTCTTGTAGGGTCATTTTAGGAAGTTAATGGGATGTTTCTTTCTTTCTTATACTGTAATAGGAATTTCTCCAGATCTCCAAATTTTTCCTATCTGCACCATTGTAGAGATGGTTTCCCCTGCATCATCAGGCTAATTCATAGTTGGAGCCACTCTGTTAGGTGAAATTAACAGCTTTGTTTGTGTGCCATAAAGCCCTCCTTATCGCTAACTTCTGTGGTCAGCATGCAATGAAGGAGAGCCTTCATGATGAACGTCAAAGTGGTAGCAGGAGACCAACAGGACAATCAGACAACTCTGATTTCTAATTTACATTTGTTACCTACAAGTTCTAGGGGCTTGAATATTTAGAGCTTTTACACTGTGTTTTATTGTTGACCTTATGCCACATTAAAATACCAGTGTATTGCCTGGTTAATAAACACTTATGGAGTTTATAAATCCACAGTCTCATCATGAACTGAATTCGTTAATTGTGCTAAACACTGTTTGTCTACATGTATTAATTGGTATATGGATTTGTTGACCATATAGTCTCCATGTTGGAGAGTTCTTTTAGTTGGTTTGCTGACTGCCCTGACAGAAGTGAGCTATTAATTTCCTAAGAACCAGGAGCTTGTCCCACTTTTTAGTGATTGCAAAATCTTCTCCCTTGTCTGGCTTCAATTTTCCATTTCCTCTTTTATACTTGGTTAACTTTCATTTTGTGTCAGGGAAATAGTATCGCTGAATCTGTTCAAATGTCACTGACATACATAGAGACAGTGAACATCTCCCAGTCCAAAGGCCTGAGAACCAGGAATCCTGATGATGCCTTATGGACTCTAGGAGAACTTGACTTTGCTACTGAATCACAGTGCTGGGCTCCAGGTATCACCTCACAGAGTCAACAAGGCAGGAGTCCCCACACCACCTGCTGCTGCCATCACAGCTAAAATGGTGTGCCCTTGCTGTGTCTTACAAAGGAATAAATCTTCTTGTTGTTGTTCAGGTCAATGAGATTTCATCCTATCAATTTGTTTTTATTTTACTTTATTTACTTTATTTATATTTTTAAGACTAGTCAAGTGTAGTAGTGAGAAGAAGGGAAAGAATAGAACAAGGAGTTAAATCTGTAACTGACTATGGACAATCAATTGCCTTAACTCACTACTTTGGACCCCAGCCTTTTTTTTTTTTCCTAAGACTAGTCAAATGCGATGGTGAGAAGAGGGGAAAGAGTAGAACAAAAAATTTTTAATCACTGATATTTTATTTATGACTCTTCCAAGCTCTTTCAATTATTACAGGGGGTAAAGGCCTAAAAACTACATTTCTCAAACTCACTCTTATTGGCAGAGTTCCAGCTTAGATTCCTCCCTGGGAGATGCTGGGGTGATACTTGAAGGGGAGAGAAAAACCAGAAGCTGTTTTGCTCCCGCAACATGGACAGCCTTGCATGAGAACCTCAGCAGATGACAGACATGGGGCTTGGCCAGGAACTTCTAGGTGTCTTGCTGTGGAGCACTCACTTCCTGTGGAGCACCCACTTCCTGTGAATAACCACAGGATCCTGTGATTCCTTTATTTTCTGATTACCTAAATGTCAGCAGATTCCATAGTTTACATTCCTCCCAGTTTTTCCAACAGGTAATGAGCTTCTAGTCCCTGTACTAACCTTCTTGCTACTTCAAATATCTGGAGTAGTGTATTAGTCAAGGTTCTTCAGAGAAACAGAACCAATAGGTTGTGGAGATTTATTATAAGGAATTGGTTCATGCAATTGCAGAGGCTGGTAAGTCCCAAGCTCTGCAGGGTGCGTTGGTAAACCAGAGACCAGGAGAGCCAATGGTATGGCACCAGTACAAGTCCAAGGGCCCAAGGATCAGTAGAGCCAATGATGCAGTTCCAGTCTGAAGGCCAGTGTGCTTGAGGCCCAGGAAGAGGTGATGCTTCAGTTTGAGTCTGAATACAGGAAAAAGCTGATGTTCCAGTTTCAAGGCAGAAAAAATTCTCTTACTTGGGGAAGAGTCAGCCCTTTTGTTCTATTCAGGCCTTCAGCTGATTGGTTGAGGTCTACCCATCTTAGAGAGGGTGATCACTTTATTCAGTCTACCAATTTAAATGTTAATCTCATCCAAAAAAAAAAAACACCTGCAGAGAAACACCCAGAATAATGTGGGGGTTTTTTTATTTGCAATTTTAATTAATTTCAGAGATATGGTCTCACTATGTTGCTAAGGGTGGAATGCAGAGGCACTATCATGGTGCACCATGGTGCACTACAGCCTCAAACTCCTGGGCTTAAGTGGTCCTCCAGCCTCAGCCTCCCAGGTAGCTGGGACTGCTTTCATATGCCACTGCACCTGCCCCAGAATAATGTTTGACTGAATATTTGAGCACCTGGTGGCCCAGTCAAGTTGACATATAAAATTAACCAATACAAGTAGCTTCTGATTTGGGCCACCCATGTTTGTTACATCCCTCATGTGTCATACACATAAATGGTTATCTTACCTAGAATCATGTTTTTCCCTCTTTACCCCCATGGTAATCAAATTTTATTCCTGAGAAGTTTTTACAATTGGCCTCATGTAGGGGAATGCAAGTGGGCAGGAAATAGTAAGCAGTAGTGAAAAGTGTGCCTTGTCTTTCTAAAGGACCGTATAACTTATTAAAAACTATTATTCATACTTCTCTCTCCTTTTCTTCACTGTTGTTTTTAACTCAGTAAGAGGTGAGTGTCTGTGCAGTGATCCAAATGTCAGACCTTACCACCCAAGGAAACAGCTGCCACACCAGTGGTCAGGTAAAGGCTGGGTCTATGGGATTGTAGAAGCATGCTCTAAGCATACTTTTTGTTAAGGTTTGACTGTGTCCCCACCCAAATCTCATCTTGAATTGTAGCTCCCATAATTTTCATGAGTTATGGGAGGGACCTGGTGGGAGATAATTGAATCGTGGGGCAGTTTCTCCCATACTGTTCTCATGGTAGTGAATAAGTGTCATAAGACCTTATGCTTTTATAAGGGAAAACCCCTTTTGCTTGACTCTTATTCTTTCTTGTATGCCACCATGTAAGATGTGCCTTTACCTTCTGCCATGACTGTGAGACCTCCCTGCCATGTGAGTCCATTAAACCTCTTTTTCTTTATAAATTACCTAGTCTCGGTGTTGAGAAATACAAAATTTACCTTGCTCCTGTGTCTCCCTCTGGAAAATACCTTTTAGTTTGTCAGTAATCAGTGGTGAGCAGGTAACAGCTGCCTACTGGGTATATTTTTGAGTTATGGGAAAGCACAGAACACCTGTTTGTTAATAATAGTCACCTGTTCAGAGAAAATAAATGCATGGATCAGAGTCTACTAGGGGCCTTCAGCCTGGAATGCTGTCAGCCCCTGAGACTCTCAGTTTTGTAGGCTGCTGGCCCCCAGATAAGCTCACTTTGCTGTTCTATCTGAGTGTTTGCCTCTCATTTATTTCAGCACTGCCTGGGTGGGGATCTCCCAGCTGAGCTGGTACTTGGTGCTTGAGGATGTCATTATTAGCAGCATGAGAACAGACTAATACATCTTTCTTCTTTTATTCACTTTTCCAGGATCATCTATTTTAGAAAAGTCAAAGGTAAAGCATATATATTCCCCATATACCAATCACAAAGTGACATACTTAGGGGCACATTCTTTTATACTTTTTTAAATCTTAAAATATGTCTTGAAAATAATAATTCCCACCATATATCCCAGGACATTTCCAAAGAGCTCCATTGGCCAGAGGCCCCTGCTCAATCTTTCGATGGTCTCTAGTATCAAGAAGTCTGCCACTGAAATCCTAACTCCAGAATGGGGGATAATTCTCACATAGAAGGAAGTGTCTGAATTCCAGACAAGACTTTGCCTATCATATATCAGACACAGCCTTCTAGAGAATTACTGAAGTCTACCAAACTATATACCTTTATTCCTAAGAATTCGAGGAGGCATGAATGCTGGTCCCATCTCAGTGTAGTCATTGTCACGTTAACTTCTTAGGATTACAGTGGTTGCATATTTATATATGTAGGTGACACTCCAACAACACAGGGGTAAGGGGTAATGACCCCCACATAGTCAAAAATCCACACATAACTTTTAACTCCATTAAAATTAACTACTAACAGCCTACTGTTGACTGGAAGCCTTATAAATAACATAAGAGATGCTTCACACATATTTTTTATGTTACATGTATTATATACAGTATTCTTACAATAATGTAAGCTAGAGAAAAGAAACTATTAAGATAATGATAAGAAAGAGAAAATACATTGACTAGTCATTAAGTGAAAGTGGTTCATTATAAAGGTCTCCATCCTTGTTGTCTTCACATTGAGTAGGCTAAAGAGGAAGAGAAAGAAGAGTTGCTGTCTTGAAGGGGCAGAGGCAGAAGAAAATCCACATACAAGTGGATCCATTCAGTTCAAACCTTTGCCAGCCGCCAATGGGTCTTCAGATCCTACTTCCTCAATTATGGTTTCTTTGATCTCCCAGTTATAATTAATTTCTACCCCTTTATTTCCCACATCATGCATCTTAGATCAGTTTGGCTGTTAGAGTCGTTTCCATATCTACCCATATACCCCCACAGACTATTCATGGATGACAAGATCTATGTTGATTTCTCTTTTCAACTTGCTACCCTTAAGGCAGTGTTTTTATTTAGCTAGTGCTGAACAATTCAGCATTGAATTGAATCTTGTTTTCCTTTTTTTTCCCCTTTATCTTCTCTAAGAGAGATTCAGGATTCCATGGCATGGTTTTCATAGATCCTGGGATTAAAACGGCCTTTAAGCAAGACTAGGAGAATGTCTTAACAGACCAGAGCAGGATTGCTAAATGTGCAGAGACAGCTCACATCCTGAAGGACGTTGGAAACCAACTGGGGAGGAGAATAGATCAGACCATCCAACTAGACATCCCTTCAAAACTGACCCTTTTGATCCTGCCTTCTTCACTTCATGCAAAAATTACTCACCAGTCCGGCCCATAATGTTGACCTTCCCAATAATTTTATAGGTGATTATTAGATAAGGGGGTTAAATAGGACTTTTCCCCAATAGCTGCTTAAAGAAAAAAAGTTGTTTTTTTTTTTTGTCCTAAGGTACATGATAGTTTTAAAAACATTTAGGCTACTTATGAGTTGATAGTAGTTAATAATGGATTAAAGTTGTATGTTAAGCAAGCAACTTAGCTTTTCCAAATCTCAGTTTTCTCATCTGTCAAATAGTCTAATAGTAACTTTTTCTTTTTTCTTTTCTTTTCTATTATTTTTTATTGCATTTTAGGTTTTGGGGTACATGTGAAGGACATACAAGATTGTTGCATAGGTACACACGTGGCAGTGTGATTTGTTGCCTTCCTCCCCTTTACCTATATCTGGCATTTCTCCCCATGCTATCTCCCCCCAACTCCCCACCCCCTACTGTCCCTCCCCTATTTCCCCCCAACATATCCCAGCGTATAGTGCCTTTTTCTAAGTTTTTAGTTGCTGTGATTATTAGAGATAATATTTATAAAATGCCAGCATAGACTAGTACCTGGATCACAGTAGGCACTTAGTAAATGGCCATTGACAGGCTGTACGAGGATGAGATTAAAATATCAACTCATTTTGTTCTAGCCAATAGTTCGAATATTCTTCTAATTAGTAAGCTGAGTTATGAAATGTGGCTCCAATAACACTTTTCTAAATATTAATTTACAGAAAATATTATTCAACACTAGCATAATCACTAAATTACATATTTTGGTCTTTTAAAAAGGAAGATAAAAGATTATGCTAGTATTATTCAACACTAGCATAATCACTAAATTACATATATTGGTTTTTTAAAAAGGAAGATAAAAAAGGAAGCTATGATCTTAAGAACTAGAGTAGGTTTTTATGTACTAATTAAATATTTTAAAGACTTTTTTTTAGAAACGAGTCTGTCTATGTTGCCCAGGTTGGACTCAAACTTCTGGAGTCCAGCAATCCTACTACCTCAGCTTCTCGATTAGCTGGAACTACAGGAGTGCACCATCTACCTGGCTTAAGTGGAATATTTTTTAACAAAATAATTATGTGCTTGGTTTATATAACACTTCCCATTAAAACAGATTCTGATCCCTTTTTTTTTTTCTCAAACAATTCAGGTCTGAATATGTTAATCCCAAGATTTAAAAAAAAGCTTTATCGTGCCAACTTTAATTAGATTAATAAAGATTATACAAGTGAATCATTTACATCAGGTATATTGTTTGGCAAAACTTGCTCCAGAAAGGCTAGCTCCTCCTCTAAAAATTATCATAAGGAGAAAAACACATCTAATGTCAGGAGCAGAGCTCATATGGCAGCTGGTCAACTAATGGATCCTGTAATTGGCAAAGAGATGGGCTTCTGCAGATAAAGGAAGCAGCGTAATCATGTTGCTAAAAATACACATGAGCGTTTGGCTCTTAAGGTAACAAATGGGCTGACACAGGGCCATATGTAAGAAGCTAAAAATACCCTGCACAATAGCTGCAATGAGGTGCCTTGAGACACAGTTGTAATAATAAACGACTGTATATTGGCTGTCAGACCCGCATTTGACAAAATTAAAATATCTTATACTACTTTTCTGCATACCGGGAACACTGGAAAAAAGAACACAAAATTGTCAGTGTGGCAGCGAAAGAAAATGCTCATGGAAATGTGAGATCTGATAATCAGATAATGCAAATGATACTGTATACATAGCAACAATTTCTATCCTCAGAATAGCTCACTGTAACAGGGACCATTTGTTTTAAGACAGTAAGAGCCAATTCACCTGACTGTGTTATGTGACTTAGGATCACTAGATACTCAATTTTGAGTCACAATATCTTAGTAGCTGTATTACCTGGGGCAAGAATCTACATCATTATTCTGAGACTTAGCTGTCTCATCTATAAAATGGGGTTAATAAAACCACTGGATACTGTGGAAATAGAATAATATAACAAAACAGAATGTCTCGCAGAAACAAAGCTTGTCTTTTTTGTCTCAAATGTAGATTGAGTTAAACATATATAAATAATTCATTCAAATATTTGCTGAATGATGAAAAACATTATACTTTCTTTATTCCTAAATGAAATGGTTAATTATTCAGGGATAAGAGAAATCTTTTTATAACCAATCAGATGCCTTGGACTTTGTAACCTTGGTGATATTCTAAAGTGCTGTTGAGATTGCTGCTGCTGCTGCTGTAATGAATCATCAAGTGTATTCAGTGAAACTGGGGTATATAGGGTCCTACAGCAACAGAAGTGTTTTTGAGAGTAGATGCTAGATGTTTACTAATAGTCAGTTTTCACACTGCTATAAAGAAATACCTGATACTGGGTAATTTATAAAGAAAAGAGATTTAATTGGCTCACAGTTCCACAGGCTGTACAGGAAGCCTGATGCTGGCATCTGCTTGGCTTCTGAAGAGGTGTCAGGAAACTTACCACAATCATGGCAGAAATGGGGAGAGGCATGTCTTACGTGGGACTTGCTCTGCTTAGGTTTTCTGAGCTTTCATCAAATTGGAAAAAGTTCTGGTCATTTATTCTCCAAATATTTTTTGTCCTAAAATTTGAGTCCTCTCATTCTGGGACTATATTTCTATATATCTTAGGATGCTTAATATTTGTCACAAGTCACTAAGATGCTTTTCTTTTCCTTTTTTTCCAGCTTTTTTTCCCCTTTTTCTCTTCAGCTTAGGCTAAATTGCGCCCCATACCCTAAATTCATATTTTGAATTAACAACCCTTAGTACCTCAGTATGTAATCATGTTTTGTAATCATTACTAAAGAGGTGACTGAGTTAAAATGAGAATATCATGACAGTTGAACAGCCTATGATTAAAATAAAATAAGAATATCAGAGGTATCCATTCTGCCTGATGTCTCTATGAGAAGAGAAAGGATACCAAGGGTATACGCACAGGGGACACCCACATGAAGAGCTGGAAGAGGGTGGTCATCTGGAATTAAAGGCCTCAGAGGAAAGTAACCCTGCTGACACCTTGATCTTGGACTTCCAGCTCCAGAACTGTCAACATAAATTTGTCTTGTTTAAGCCACCCAATCTGTGGTATTTTGCTATGTATTACTAGCAGACTAATACAGACAGGTTTTATTGTTTTCTATTCAAGTACATTAATCTTTTCCTCTGCAATTTTCAATCTGCTGTTAATTCCATCTACTATTTCCTGAAAATATAACTTTTTCATTTCAAATTTGATATTAATTTTTAGAATTCCCATTACTACATTAATATTCCTCGTTTTGACTTCTTGTTATATGTGTCTTTTCTTTTACATCCAAGAATATATTTATAGTGGCTATTTTTACGTCCTTGTCCGTTAAATTCAACATCTGGTCATTGCCATTGAGGATGCGGAGACAGAAGAACTTTGCTACCTTTTTCTATCCTGGTTATGACACATTTTCCTGCTTCTTTGCATATCTAGTATTTTTAAAAATTGTATTCTGGCCATCTTTTTCTTTAGAGATGAAGTCTCACTCTGTTACCCAGCCTGGAGTAACAGAGGCACAATCATAGCTCACTATGATTGAGCTATGCAGTGGCACAATCATAGCTCACTACAGCCTTGAACTTTCAGGCTCAAGTGATCCTCCCACCTCAACCTCCTGAGTAGCTGGGACTAAGTGTGAGCCACCATGCCTAGCTTATATGCTGGTCATTGTTAATACACATTGAATATCCCTTATCCAAAATGCTCAGGACCAGAAGTATTTTAGATTTGGATTTTTTAATGAATTTTGAGATATTTGCATATATATAATGCGATATCTTGGGGATGGGACCCAAGTGTAAACAAACAATTTATTTATGTTTCCCATACTCCTTATACACATAGACTGAAGGCAATTTCGCAATATTTTAAATAATTTTGTGCATGAAATAAAGTTTGTGTACGTTGAGCCATCAGGAGGCAAAACTGTCACTATCTTAGCCACCCAGTGAACAATCTGGTCGCTTGGCATCACGATCATCCTTGGCTCTGAATTGATATGCTACTAATAAGCAATCATTTTCTTAAGCTTGTTCACACATATATACTTAACAGTAAAAAATATGGCATGGCATGAATACAATGAAGAAATAATGTGTGCAGAGTAACTAAGCAGCACAGTAGCATCACCAGAATACCTGTCTCAGCTATTAGACAACTGCAACAACAGTGACAGGTTCAGCCTCAACCTATGATGCTTTTCTTTGACTAAAAGGTTAATAGTGCGTTTCTTCTCTTTTTCTTCTCTTCTCTTCTCCTCCTCCTCCACTTCTCCTTCTCCTTCTCTTCCTCCTCCTCCTCCTTGTCCTTCTTCTTTTTGTTTGGTAAGAAGAAACATCAAAAGTAATTGAGGGACCAGGAATTAGGTCCTCTAGGAATGAGGAGGCATTCTGCAGAACAGCTTTTAAAAATATTTTCTCCAGAGTCATTTGCTTCATTAACAATGGGTTTTTTTCTTAGATGTCTTTTTTTTTATTTTATAAACTGACATGGTTTCTTGCCTTGTTATAAATATACACTGCTGTAGCCCTTCAAAAAGCCCATCATGCATTTTCACCATGTTGTCAATAGACACTTTTTCTGCAGTGTTAACATCATCTTCATCATCACTATTACCACAATCAACTTGATTCAGAACCATTTTGGCTTATTTCACCATTGGTCATTGAATAAACGGGAACCTTGTTATCAATGTTAGAAAAATTTTCAATGTCACCTTCCTCCAGCTTATTGCTGGATTTTAAGGATATATTTCTTGCATATGTAAGAAGGTCAGATGTCCCTGGCGTTCCATGCTTTTTATTAGCATAAGAAAGGACTGCTAAGAAATGCACTCCTTGAGAACAGCAAAGCTTCTGCCTATCACAGCAAGTTTAGACTCATACATACCTGCTGTGTTACCACATCCCAGCACAGTTATTCTGTCTTTGATTCCTTAATTCCTGTAGGGGCTTTCTCATCAGCTGTAGTCAGTGCCTTTCTGGAGTAATAAGGCCAAAACAGTGATGATTCATCAGTATTATAGACTTGTTCTGGCGTCAGATTTTCATCAGTGATGACCTTGATTAACTCATCAGTGAATTTCTCTGCTGCTTTGTGATCAGCAGATGCTTAATCACCAGCAGTCTTTACGAATTTAATCCAGTGGTTCAAATTTTTATAGGTTCTGTTCATTGTTAGCCCCAAAGGTTATATCACTTCTCCTTTGGGTATCATTCTGGAACCCAGAAAGCAATGTAGGTTTTGACCCCAGAGGTTCTGAAGTGAGCCCAAAGAAAACATTCATGAAATTAATGTCAAGGCCACAGTACATCTAGGGGTGAAAATGTACTCCTTCTTCCATTTACTATCACAAGTTATGTCCAGTCATTTTGTCCAATAGAGATCGTCAGAAATTTTTTTTCTTTTTCTTTTTTTTAAGACAGAGTTTCACCATGTTGGCCAGGCTGGTCTTGAACTCCTGATCTCAGGTGATCCACCCACCTCAGCCTCCCAAAGTGCTAAGATTACAGGTGTGAGCCACCACGCCTGGCTGAGATCATCAGAAATTACACAATTAGATCAAGTGATTACATTAAGATTTTCCAACAATAATATACAAAAAAGGCATTCCAATAAAAGAAACTATAAAGAAATACATAGAAAAGTTTGTCACAAAAGTGGGGATGATAGTTGTAGATCAGTGAAGTGTTAATGGTGGGAGGTATCTAGGTTCTTGGCATCTTGAACAAAGAATCAGACAAAACACACAAAGAAGGCAAGGGAGGAATGAAGGGTTTTATTGAAAATGAAAGTACACTCCATGGTATAGGAGTAGGCCTGAGCATAAGTGCTCAAAGGCCCTGTTACAGAGTTTTTGTGAGTTTAAATGCCCTCTACTTAAGGTACGCCCTAAATAAATGAAGAGGATGAAGTAAAATTACAAAGTCATTTACTTGATGTATGCCCCATGGAGAGGATATTTCCTGTTATAGCTCAAGTATGAATTGGCCTTCCCTGCCTCCAGACCCTATTTTCCTGCCTCAAAATGTCATGGAGGGAGCTTCTCAGGTACTGCCAGTACCGTTCCCAAACTGGGTGGTTTTCACATGGATGTTTGCTTTGATATTACTCCTTAAAATGCACATAGGGCCAGGTTCAGTGGCTAACGTCTGCAATCCCACCACTTTGGGAGGCCGAGGTGGGCAGATCACTTGAGTCCAGGAGTTCTAGACCAGTCTGGGCAACACGATAAAACCCCATCCCTACAAAAGATACAAAAATTAGCCGGATGTGGTAGTACATGCCTGTAGCCCAGCTAGTCAGGAGGCTGAGGTGGGAGGATTGCTTGAGCCTGGGAGGCAGAAGTTGCATTGAGCCCAGATCATACCACTGCACTCCAGCCTTGGCGATAGACCCAGATCTGCCTCAAAATAAAATAAAATAATGAATGAATTAAAATAAATTCAAATAGAATAAAAAAATAAAATGCACATATATGTTTGATACACTTTCTGTATGTATAATAATTTTAATAACACATTGCTTTTAGAAACTTCATTAATGAAATGCCAACAATAAGATGCGCTAAGAAAAATTAATGTGTCTTTTCTCAAATTTCTGCAATCAGTCTGTTGAACATTCACAGTTCCTTTCAATTTTCAGTTCATTGTGATAGTTCTTTACTGGTTTTGTGATTAGCATACCATGAAGTGGCATGTGTTCACTGTGACACAGACAGACCTACCATTTCAATACATGATCAAGATCTTCATTTTTAGCTTCATGCAGCATTTTCCTGTTTTTCACTTTCATTAATATCTGCTCATCACTTTTAGCATAGAACTTCTACAGTTTATCCTTCTGTTTCTTCAGATCATGTATGCTGATAATTCTAATATCATATTCTTCTGTAAGATGTTTTGCACTTACATCACTGGCTGGTTTCTCCAACAACTGGACTTTCTGTGCTATGGATAAGCGTAAATTCTTCCTCTTTTTCTTATTACTTTTACTTGTAAGGATATCTGCAGGACTTTTTGACATTTTCAACAATATCTATACTACAGTGTGGAGAACAAGCAAAAAAAAAAAAAAAAGAATCCTCAAAACCAAAAAACATAGTGAGTAATGCATGTAGGTCTTGGCCCCATGTGGGGCCTCCTGTACATTACCCAGCCTGTACATGTGTCATTTCATTGCCCATTGTGGGCATGCTTGCAGGGGGCATCTGGGTGTTTGTGGAAAAAATATATTTCAGCTGAAGGGAGCTAGGAGGGTCATTTTCCTTTGGAGATGCTGAATAAACTGTGTGTTGTGTGCCTTCATTTAATGGTGACCCATCACATGATGTCAGGTGTGTAATTTTCCACTGTGGTGTCATGCTGGTGTTCAAAAAGTTTCAAATTTTGGGACATTTTAATTTTTTTAGAGTTTCAGGTTCAGGATTAATCCAGCCTCAACCTGGATTAAGTTGTTAGGACTTTGAATTTTGTCGTCTCCCCTAAAGAATGTTGAGCCTTGTTCTTGTAGGTAGTTAATTTTCTGTAATATCAGCTTCATAAGCCTTCATTTTAAGGCTAGGGTAGCCTTTCTCATAAAAATAGTCTCTCTAGAATCTCAACTCATTGCCATGGTGTTTGGATAGGTCTCTCCCTACTTACTTGCTAGAATTTTAATGATTTCAGCTCTGTGAAACCTTCAGAGATTGAGCCTAGTGTTCAACCAAAAAGATTTCTGAAAACTTTCTCCATTATCTCTCTTCTTTCCAACATCTGCATCACAACTTCCAGTTGCCTCAGCAGTGCCCATATATGATCTTTGTTTCTCCATCCAGCAAGAGCACAGCTTTTGTTGAAGCCCCATTTCTCAAAGCCTTGCCTTAGAAAATGCCTGCAGGCAGAAAGAAAGCTGTATGTGGAGCTCCCCTTCTGTGTCCTACTCTTCAGGATCACAGCCCTGTGCTGTTGTCTCATGTCTTTTTCCTGTTTTATAGATATTCAGAGTATTAGAAGTCAAAACTTATTTCAAAGTCAGAATCATTAAATCTATTGGTATTGGCTCAGGGAGAGAAAAATCGAGAAATGAAACTGAACATAGAGCCCAGAAATGGATGCACCTGTATAGGCAAACTTTAAATATGACAAGATGGCATTGCAGATCGTTGGGAAAAGCATGGAAGAGTCAACATGGGTGCTGGCCTTTAATTATTCATATGGAAAAAATAAATCTGAACTCATACCTCACATTATATCCTGCCCCATTATACCATATCTAAATTAATCATACTCTCATTATGACTAATCCTCTCTGCCAAACCTCTGCCAATTCAACTTTAAAGACCCTGAGTTTGCAGAACTGTAAACGACTATTTATACTTATTTTTTCTCATATTTTAATGTTTTCACTAAGTATTTATGTAGTTAATGTAGCTTAATTATTCAAAGCAAGATACTGAAAATGTCTAGATGGACCCATACTGTGAGGTTTGTTTCTGAGGATAAAATGAAGAAACTGAGACCAGCACCAAGATAATTTAATGCAAAGGAATTTACTCAGGCTTCCGGGTGAGGTTCTGCGGTTCAGACAAGAGGGGCCGGAGAAGTTGCACTGACTTTTTTTAGACAGGGGGTTTTATAGGGAGTGACTTGGGCTATTTTTAGAAAGTTTATTTTTAGACAGGGGGTTTTTATAGGGAATGAAACAGCTTGATTGGTTGTGGGAGAGCAAGACTGCTATTGGGTAAGTTACAAGCCTTGACCTAGGACTTGGCTTGTTGTTGGTTGGAATTACTTGGCTGCTATTGGTTGTTAAGACTTGACTACTATTGGTTGTTAAAACTCGGCTGCTATTGGTTGTTAAGGCTTAGCTGCTATTGGTTGTTAGGGCTTAGCTGCTATTGGTTATTAAGAAGCTATGGTTGCAGCATTTTGTTTGCATACTGGGCTGTTTAAGAGAAAACCAGGCTGTGTGAGCAAGGGAGAATGGAACATGCTCGAGCATGTCTGAGCTTGCTCGGGGCTTGTAAAAGGGAAAAAAGGAGCGGGGGGCGGGGTGCATCCGAGCTCCCAGCAAAGCAACCGGCCTTACACATACAACCCCATATAAACAGATAGGTTTGGCTCTGCCCTTTTTATTAGCTCTTAGTAAGATTACACATGCAAGCATCCCCACCCCAGGGAAAATGCCCTCTAGATCACCTGGCTCAAAAGGAGCAGGTATCAACCACACACGAAAGCAGCTCAAAACACTTTGCTCAACCACACCCCCATGGGAAACAGCAGTGATAAATCTTTAGTAATAAACGAAAGTTTGACAGAGCTATGCTAATATTTAGGGTTGGTTAATTTTGTGCTAGTGTAAGAAAATATATTTTCAGAATAGAATTTTTAAAAAGAAGACAAAACTAATAATCATGAAAGGAAATATTGATACATTTGAGTTTATTAAAACTAAGAACTTATGCATTGCAGAAGACATCATAAGAAAATGAAAAGAGAAGCCCAAAACTAGGAGAAGATATTTACAAGCCTGTATAACTAACAACATATTATTTGCAAGTCAATAAGAAAAAGACAAACCATTCATTAGAAAATGGATAAAAGACGTGAACCACATAATTAGAGCAACTTTAATGATGGAAAGATGCTAAACACGATTAGTAATCAGAGAAATGCGCAGTTAAGATTGTAGTAAGACATTATTTTATGCCGATAAGATGGCAAAAATTAAGAGATATGAAAATACCATATGCTGGTGATTAGCTAGAGCCATGAGAGCACTTAGGAAGGAAGGAAGAAAGGAAGGAAGGTAGGAAGGAAGGAAGGAAGGGCAGACAGACGACTTAGTAACTATTGACAAAAGCTTAACTTCCATAGCCGAAGTCATCCTGGAGAGTGAAGCTGGAGGAGGGCACAGCTTTAAGAATCAAAAATAAATGGGGCTGAAGACATTGTATCCACATGAATCTCTGAGTCAAAGTAAATCTAAAACTTGACTATCTCTAGACTTATACAGAACAGAACAGGAGTTAAGAGATGCTGGCCCCCTGCACAGTCAAAAATTCCTGTATAATTTTTGACTCCCCCAAAACTTTACTAATAGTCTATGCTGCCTGTATCCTTACCAGTAGCATAAACTGTTAACTAATGCATATTTTGCATACTAAATATATTATATACTCTATCCATACAATAAAGTAAACTAGATGAAAAATGTTATTTAAAAATCATAAGAGAAAATATATGTACTCTTCATTAAGTGGAAGTGAATCATTAAAAGTTCTTCATCCTTATTGTCCTCGCATTGAGTAGGCTGAGGAGGAGGAAGAAGAGTTGGTCTTGCTGTCTCAGAATGGCAGAGGCAGAAGAGAATCCGCGTATAAATGGACGTATGCAGTTCAAACTCATGTGGTTCAAGGATAAACTGTATTTTCCTTTTAGTTGCATTTCTTTTATCAAATTTACCACCACTTTACCCAACAAGCTTTCAATTTCTTGGTACAGATATGGCCTTGGTGAACCTACTTAAGATTAAAGTAAGTTCACCAACTTGAACTTACTTTTAACGCAAGTGCAGCAACTTGCATTAGGCAACTCCATGGTGGATTAGGTTTTGGGGACTGATTCATAGCAAACAGTAACTGGGCTGCTAGTTGCCTATATAACATCTCTTTTCTCTAATTATTCCCTTAGTAATTAGAGTCTGTTTGATTCAGGGTTGGAATGTGCTTAGCTGATAATTACCTTTTTTGGTCTTTCTTTCAGATATATGTGGCCATTGTCAAAGTTCTGGCCAATGAGGAGTATTACATTATTCTTATTCCTGCTTCCTGGAATACAGAGTTGAATCAAGAGTAACTATGAAGACAGAAATCAATCACTACGGTGGTGGGTGCTATAGACTGAATGTGTGTGTCTCCCCCCTCCCGCCACAGTGTTGAAATTATAATTCTCACTGTGATGATATTTGGAGGTGGGACCTTTGGGAGGTGATGAGGTCGTAAGGGTGGAACTCCCATGAGGGGCATTAGTGCTTGTATAAAAGAGACCCTAGAGAGCTCTCTTGCCCTTTCCTGTCATATGAAGACACAGCTAGAAGACAGCCATGTGCAGAAAGCAGGTCCTCACCAGACACTAGATTTGCTGGTGTCTAGATCTTGGGCTCCCCAGCCTCCAGAACTATAAGAAATAAAAGTGTGTTGTTTAAGCCATCTAATACATATTATTTTTATTATATCAGCTGAAACAGACCAATACCATGGCACAGATGGAAATAACCTAGGTCTCCACTGACTTTGTGAACCCACACCAATCTTGATCCACCTACTCATGGTTTTCTTTTGCAGGTAAGCATAAACTCCATGCATGTAAGCCACTCTTATTTTGGAATCTCTTTACATACAGCTAAACATATCCTTAATTTTAGACTAAAATACTAATGTATACGAACAGGAATAGAAAATTATTCATTTACAATGAAAACATAATTAAAAATCCCAAGTATATAAAAAAGAATCACAAATTATTCATTTACAGGGAAAAGATAACCATAAATCCCATGGGGCCAGATGGTTGCATTCTGAGTCAATATATTCTCTCCTCTAGAAATCTGTTTAGGAAGCAGAGAAAGGAAGGCAAGGGGTCTAGCCAATCAGCTTATAGGCGAGTTTCATCAAGTCAGAGACCTTGAGGACTCACTATCCATGTGGAGATAGATGGGCACCAGGGGCTCCATCTCTAGCTCTATGATCAGAGGATTTTCCTTCAGACAACAGTGGGTGAACATGGTTTAACTTTGCTTCTCCAATGACCAACATGTATTCCCTGCTCTGAATTTACAGTCTTTAGATGGGTCATCACCATCACTAAGGTTCTAGTCAGACCTGCTACTAATGTTACTGACTTTAGACTGATCTTTTGTATACTTTTTGAGAATTTAGACCACATGCAAAAGCAGACATCCTAGTGTAATGAATCTCCTATGTACCACTCATCCCATCCCAACAATCATCTTCCCATAGCCAACACTGCCTCATCATACCCCTATCTTGTTTCCCTCCATCCCAGATTATTTTGAAACACATCCCAGACATCATATAATTTTACCTGTAAATATTTCAGAATGCATCTTTGAAAGATAAAGGTCATGCTGGGCATGGTGGCTTACACCTGTAATCCCAGCATTTTGGGAGGGAGAATTGCTTAAGCCCAGGAGTTCAAGACAAGTCTGGGCAACATAGTGAGACTCTGTCTCTACAAATAATAAAAAATGTAGCCAGACATGATGGCACATACCTATAGTCTTAGCTACTCTGGAGGCTGAGGTGAGAGGATCCTTTGAGTCTGGGAGGTTGGGGCTGCAGTGAACTATCAACTCAACACTCCACTCCACCCTGGGCAAGAGAGAGAAAGTGCCTCAAAAAATAAAGTTCTGAGAAAACATAATCTATTAGCATACCCTCCATTTCTGAGAGTCAGTTAAAGATCACTTTCTTAGTGGAGAGACATTATATTCAACTAGACATATCCCTAACTTGTATAACAAAATGCCGATGTCTAAAGAAAGAATAGCTAAGCATTCATTTACAATGAAAAAAAAATTATAAATCCCATAGTAGGAGAAACCCAGGAGACACGTCCGGTCTCCTCAATCCTTGCCTGCCTTCTGCCAAAGATGCTTACTTTCCCAACTTCACATGAAGCTCAGGTGGTCACGTGTCCCAATCCTGACCAATGAGATGTAAGAGGAAGCTTGCCCAGGTTCCTGAAAAAGATTTTGCTTCCTTATAAAAGGAGAGATGGTGAGGGGCCTGCTTCTCCTTAGCTGCATTGAATGCAGTTTAAGAGAGTGCTACTGTAAGGACATGATCAAGACAATCACAGAAAACAGATAAATAAAATGTAGTATATCCATATATATATCCATATAATTGAATATCATTCCACAATTAAAAGATGAAGCAAAAATGATTCATGTACAACATAGGTGAACCTTGAAAACATTATGCTAAGTGAAAGAAGCCAGACAATAAACCCCACATATTACACAATTTCATTTATTTGAATAGGCAAATCTATATAGAGGTAGAGAGTAGATCAGTGATTTTCTCGGGCTAGGAGAGGAGAAGGGGTCACTCTTGGGTCAATATTGACCAAAGAGAATGATATTGCTATGACTGGTTTAGACCAATATCACAATACATCACCTCGGGTTGGGGTAAAGATCCTAGTCACCAATTGAACAAATCAAGGTCTTCTTCACAGGAGTGGTAGAGGCAAGAATGGATATTGGCTAGATAGCAGATAGTGTCTCTCCCATGGTTGAAAAGGACATTTTATCATCACTCCAACAAATATTTGTTGAGCACATTGTATTAGGGCATGGCTCAAGGTTTACAAAGGGGTATGTGTGTGTGTGCGTGCATGCGTGTGTACGTGTGTGTGTGTGCTGGAAAGGGAGAAGGGGACACGGGCATGAAAATAATAATTATGAACAACTATGGCTTTAATTGCAAAAGGAAAAGTTTCTACTTTTATATAGACCATAATATAGTCCCTACCATAGACAGATTAGGTGAATCACAAAACAGCAATAACTTGCCCTAAGAAAGCATATATTGATTTGTGCTTTTGAAAGAGAGAACATGTTTTAACTGCTAAGAATTATATTCAGAGTAAATTTCTAAGAACTGTTGAATTAAGTATTGATCCATATCTTGAACTAAATCTGGGCAAGAAACACAGTTATCATTTAAAATGCAAAAGCGATGCAAATATAGATGTGATACTCTCCAAATGAAGTGATGCAATCTGTTTCTACTTTATGGGAATGGCAACACTGAATTTCGGTATACTTTATACAAGATTCTCAGGTGCTCCACCCATTATAATCTGTAGTTAGGTACTTTGGATGCATACATATTTTAAAATATATGTTTAGCCTTTGGCTTCATCCTTCTAAAATGTCCATTGAAAACAATTATTTTTACAAATTCTAATTTGATGATATGGAATATGATATTTGAGCTTATTCATACTAGAGAAATTAGTTCAGTAGTTCATTGTTCTGATGTAAACTTGCCTTTAAGCATGATAGCCAGTTTCACACTAGCATAATTAGCCAGAAATTTGCTACCATGCCAAATAGATGCAAACAGGAACAGCTTGTGACTGATAACATTAAGACATTTACCATGTTTATTTTAAGGTGTGAAGCTTAGGAAATGCTAAGAGACTTTTGTTGAGGTCCTGTTCAAATATGTGAGTGTTTCAACATAGACGATAATCATGATGACCATATCTTCTCTAGTGAAAAGGTACTGAATTGGGAGATGAGTTATGTGGACTCTTACACCAGCCATGTTCCTAACTAGGATACATGGCTTAGAGTAGGACCCCAGATAAATTTTGTTGTGGCTTTCAAGCCCCTGTGGTTAATAAATACATGGTGTGATAAGAATGCTTTTCTACTCAGTGCTTTTTAAAGATTTTTTTTAAAAAATTAGGACTCTTTATTAAAATAGCTGAGCATAAGCATTCAGTAGCACTGTGTAGGCCTTAGTGATTTTCCACCTGAGCTAGCTATTTGCATTTTCTCCACTGTGTTAAGCCCTCCTTCACTCTCTAGGAAAAATTCTGACCCCCAAGAGAGGGATCAGCATCAGTATTGACTTGATTTTGCTGCCAACACTTAAGGTTGTTCACTGCATTTGCTCTCAGAAACAAGGCTTCAGTGAGCATTCAGCTGTGTTCATCTTGGTACAGGGTTCTGTTAATATCTCGGATAAGCTCCTGGGAGAATGCTTGCTGAGCCAAAGGGTTGTACATTTTTAATTTTGAAAGATATTCCAAAATTATCTTGCAGAGAAATGTCACCAATTTAAAGGGCCCCTAAGAAGATATGAAATTAATTTACTACATGTTCAATGATATTAAACATTATCAATGTTGTAAATATTTTCCTATCTAGTATCTGAAAAATGTATCTCTTATCTTAATTTGCATTTTTATCATTATAAAGGTTTACTGCCTTTTTATATCTCTTTTGCTATGAACTCCCTAATTATTTGCTCATTTTCCTGTTTTTCTGCCCCCTATTAAAAATTTTTGTTTATGGGTTCTTTGTATCATTACAAAGAGACAGAAATTTTTGTCCATAGTATGTGTGACAATGTTTTCCAGTTTCCTTCTATATTTTGATTTGATGATGTTATTTTTGCCAGGCAGAACTTTAAAATTTTATAGTCAGTCATTTTTAGCACTTTTTTTCCTTCACAGAATTTGGATTTTTTAATATGCCTTTAAAGTCTTTTATATGCCCATATTATTTTTAAAAATCCACTCACTTTCTTCCAACACTTGTATAATTTCAATTTTTAAGTTTAATGTTGATCTGAAATTTGTTTTGGTGTAGGGAATGAGGTTGGAATTTAGCTCCTTCTATCCAATTTGGACTCATCTACCATCTTTTTCTATTTCTTATCATCTGTCAAGAGTGGGATGCTTCCTATACATTAACTACTGAGGGCAGAAACTAGGACTATTATAATTCAATTAAATGTGTTAAATATCTCTACCTTAGCCATTTCCTTTTCTTTCTCACCCTCCTTTATCTCTTCTTCATTCCCTTCCCCTATTCCTTCCTTTCCTTCTCCCTTTTTCTCTCTAACCCTCATCTGCTCTGGCCCACTTTCCCTCCCAGTCTTCCTCCTCACACCTTCCTCATCTCATCAATCACTGTCTGTGAGTGAGAACTGATTTTGCTTTTATGCTTCCAATTAATGATTCTCTAACTGGAGAGAGATTGAAGGAAACACTTCACCTTTGAGAGACTATTAAATCTGGGAGAGGGAGGATCATATGTAGATTAAAAATGAAGTAAAGCTTTGACCACTTGATTTAATTTCCCTAGTCATAAACAAAGATGGGATAAGGACTTTATGTATATAAAAGGGCAGATAAATTTCAGAAGATACAGAAATACTACTTTAAATAATTCCTACATCACAACAGCTACCTACTTACTTAATCAAGTGTCAACTGTGCACACATGGTTTCAGAGAAGTGCTAGATTTTATATTCTCATCCATTTCTGCAATATCCTTAGTATCCATTTTTCTATGAGCTTTTGCCTTTCTGCATTTAAGATTTCAAAATTCTTCATTCTCTTGGGGAAATAAGACAAACCAGGGAGAGAGATCCAAGATGGCCAATTAGCTGCAGCTCAGGATTGTAGCTCCCAGTGAAAGTGCAGAGAGCGAGTGGACAACCCAATTTCAGACAAATTTTTGTTGCCCACAAACTGGGAGACTCCTGGCGGAGGAACCCCATGGGTCACCAGCACAACTCTTTGGGCCGGCGAGGCTGTTTGGCTGGCGCCCTGGTGCAGCGCTTCTCAGTGCAGAGTATACGGGACTGGGTGCCCTTTTAGTCGGGCTCGGCTGGTCCCATCTCCACAAAAAAAAGCAGCAACTGAAAGCACTGAGGACTGAGTTTCACAGCAAGCACAGCTGAACCCGGGAAGGCCCAGCTCTGTGGGGAAGGGGTGTCCGCTGAAGGAAAACTAAGAAACAGAAAAAACGTCATCACCAACAAGCCAGATGTCCATTCAGAGACCCAATCTGAAAGTCAGCAATTACAAAGATGACAGGTGGATAAATCTACAAAGACGGGACAAAACCAGTGCAAAAAGGCTGAGAACACCTGAAATCAGAATGCCTCTCCTCCTACAGGGAATTGCAGCTCCTCATTACCAAGGGAACAAGGCCTGACGGAGAATGAGAGTGATGATCTGTCAGAATTAGGCTTCAGAAGGTGGATAATTAGAAACTTCTGTGAGCTAAAAGAACATGTTCTAACCCAATGCAAAGAAACTAAGAACCTTGAAAGAAGATTTAACGAAATGCTAATGAGAATGAACAACTTACAGAGGAATATAAGTGAACTGATGGAGCTGAAAAACACAACATGAGAAGTTTGTGAAGCATACACAAGTTTCAACAGCTGAATTGACCAAGCAGAAGAAAGGATATCAGCGGTCGAAGATCAACTCAATGAAATAAAACAAGAAGTCAAGATGAGAGAAAAAAGGGTAAAAAGGAATGAACAAAGTCTCCAAGAAATATGGGACTGTGTGAAAAGACCTAATCTACATTTGATAGGTGTACCTGAATGTGACAAAGAGAATAAATCCAAGCTGGAAAATATTCTTCAGGATATCATCCAGGAAAACTTCCCCAACCTAGCAAGGCAGGCCAATATTCAAGTCCAGGAAATACAGAGAACACCACAAAGATATTCCCCAAGAAGAGCAACCGCAAGACACATAATCATCAGATTCACCAGGATTGAAATGAAGGAGAAAATGCTAAGGGCAACCAGAGAGAAGGGTTGAGTTACCCACAAAGGGAAGCCCATCAGACTCACAGCAGATCTCTCAGCAGAGACCCTACAAGCCAGAAGAGAGTGAGGGCCAACATTCAACATCCTTAAAGAAAAGAACTTTCAGCCTAGAATTTCATATCCCACCAAACTAAGCTTCATAAGTGAAGGAAAAATAAAATTTTCTGCAAACAAGCAAGTACTCAGAGATTTTATCACCACCAGGCCTGCTTTATAAGAGCTTCTGAAAGAAGCACTACACATAGACAGGAACAATGAGTATCAGCCATTCCAAAAACATACCAAAAGGTAAAGAGCATCACCATAATGAAGAATCTATATCAACTAATGGACAAAACAGCCAGCTAGAATTAAATGGCAGTATCAAACTCACATATATCAATATTAATCCTAAACTTAAATGGACTAAATGCCCCGATCAAAAGACACAGACAGGCAAATTGGATAAAAAGCTAAAACCCATCGGCATGCTGTATCTAGACCCATCTCACATGCAAGGATACACAAAGACTCAAAACAGAGGGATGGAGGAAGATTTACCAACCAAATGGAGAGCAAAAAAAAAAAAAAACCAGAAGCTGCAATTTTCGTCTCTGATAAAACAGACTTTAAAGCAACAAAGACCATAAGAAACAAAGAAGGACATTACGTAATGGTAAAAGAATCAGTGCAACAAGAAGAGCTAATGATCCTAAATCTATATGCGCCCAATACACGAGCACCCAGATACATAAGGCAAGTTTTTAATGATTTACAAAGAGACTTAGCTTCCCATGCAATAATAGTGGGAGACTTTAACATTTCACTGTCAATATGAGATAGATCAACAAGATAGAAAATTAACAAGAATGGGAGAGAGACCCAAGATGGCCGTGTAGCAGCAGCTCAGGATTGTGGCTCCCAGTGAAAGCGCAGAGAGTGAGTGGATGCCGCAATTGCAGAAGAATTTTTGATGCCTGCAGACTGGGAGATTCCCGGCGAAGGAGCCACCTGGGTCGCCAGCGCGACTCTTTTGGCCAGCACGGCACTTCTCAGTGCGGAGTGTACGGGACTGGGTGCCCAAAGGCTCCGCTGGTCCCATCCCCACAAGGAGAATAGCTATTGGAAGCGCTGAGGAGAGAGCGAGCAGAGCTGAACCTGGGAAGGCCCAGCTCTGTGGGGAAAGAGCGCCCCCCGAAGGAAAACTAAGAAACAGAAAAAACTTCATAACTAACAAGCCGGACATCCACTCAGAGACCCAATCTGAAAGTCGGCAATTACAAAGACGACAGGTGGATAAATCCACAAAAATGGGAAGAAACCAGTGCAAAAAGGCTGAGAACACCCGAAATCAGAATGCCTCTCCTCCTACCGGGGATCGCAGCTCCTCATCAGCAAGAAAACAAGGCTTGACGGAGAATGAGTGTGATGAACTCACAGAATCAGGCTTCAGAAGGTGGATAATAAGAAACTTCTGTGAGCTAAAAGAACATGTTCTAACCCAATGCAAAGAAACTAAGAACCTTGAAAGAAGATTTAACGAAATGTTAACGAGAATGGACAACCTAGAGAAGAATATAAGTGAATTGATGGAGCTGAAAAACACAACACGAGAACT
>PVKP010030080.1:0-28281 GCA_004027715.1 Plecturocebus donacophilus
GGATGCCCATTCCCCACAGAGCTGGACCTTCCCAGGTTCGCTGTGCTTGCTGTGAAACTCTCAGTCCTCAGCGCTTCCAATTGCTGTTTTCCTTGTGGGGATGGGACCAGCCAAGCCCGTCCGTCCCGTATACTCCACACCAGGAAGCACCGCGCTGGGGCATCAGCAAAACAGCCGTGCTGGCCAAAATAGTCACGCTGGCGACCCGTGTGTCTCCTCTGTCGGGAATCTCCCGGTCTGTGGGCAACAAAAATTCGTCGGAAAGTGTGGCGTCCACTCATTCTCTGTGGTTTCACTGGGAGCTACATTCCTGAGCTGTTGCTAATTGGCCATCTTGGATCTCTCTCTCCTGTTTGGAAAATCCATTCTTAAAGTTGCTAAAATGTAGGATGTTCGTAGGAAGAAGCTTGTAGCTATAAAGTCTGTAATTTAGATTTTAAAAAGTCCCCATAACAATAGGTGAGTGAAAATGGGAAAATCAAAGAACTGTTGCATTTCTTTCTGCTTTGTACAATTTGGTTTCCAACTTGTGAATTTTTGATATATTTGTTGGATTTTCATTTCTTTTTAGTATATTTAAATCAGTTTGAAGTGTTGCATCATATTTTTCTTGTGTTCATAATTGTTCTTCATGGGGCATGTAAAACATCAGTTTGAATATTCTAATTCTCATTTTCTGTGTTCTCCCCATCATATCTTCATATATTAATAGACGAAAAATGACTGGGATGATAGTTGGAGCACTGTATTAGATTCCTATGTCAAGAGTGTCCTCTTCTGTCAGAATATTGCAATGCATTCTTATATATCAATGGATTTGGGGGAGAGAAGTTTCTTTTGTTTTGTTTTGTTTTTTGAGTGTCATTTTGTCTAGGATTATCCTAACACTTCTCTTCAACACATACACACATTTGCTTTTTCCCTTATTGACTTAGTAGGTGTTAAATATGCTTTTTCCTTTCCTATATTTCACCTTCTCCTCAGAAGTGTTGGTTTTCCAAGACTAACTCTTCGAGTCCAGAACACAGTTTCCTTCTACCCAGCAATCTGATCCTTCTGGAGCGCCTTTTTAAATTTTCACAATTAATGTGGTCTTGCTCTTCCCGAGGTAGTTGCCAACTTATCTGAAACTCCTGGGGAACCATGAAAGGATAGAGATGGGATCTAGGAATAGCTCCATTTTAAGTTTTTTTTTTTTTTTACAAGTAATTTGAAGGTTTGATATTTTCCGATCCCTAGTCATGCAAAAGACATAAATTTTTTATTTTTGCATGTAATCTATATATATTTTAAGGCTATTGTAGGAGATTTAGATTTAAGCAACTACCATTAGCTCTTTTTGTGTCAGTTTTATTTCAGTGGGTACCTAGGTTTTAGCAGGATTCTCTGCTGTTTACTTGTTTCTGAAATTATAAAGAGAATAACTATCTCCACCTTGATTTTTCTTATTCTTGGCCTAGTTTTTATGAAGATATCACAAGAAAAAAGACAAAATGTCATCAATATTTTGTATTTCTACAAACTAGTGAACCAATAAATTTTTACAATTTCTTATATTGGAAGTTACAGCCCCATCAATTTATAATGCAATTCATTAGTAGAGTAATTATATTGTCAATAGGCCATGTCATAATAGCAAATATAGAGAATTTCAGTTATCCAAGAGAACGTGAGATTTTATTTTATTTTATTTTTGTTTTATCTTGAGACAAATTCTCACTTTGTCACCAAGGCTGGAGTGCAGTGACGCGATGTAGGCTCATTGCAACCTCTGCCTCTTAGGTTCAAGTGATTCTCCTGCCCCAGCCTCCTGAATAATGGGATTACAGGTGTGCGCCACCATGCCCAGCTAATTTTTGTATTTTTAGTAGAAATGGGGTTTCACCATGTTGGCCATGCTGGTATTGAACTCCTGGCCTCAAATGATCTGCCCACCTCGGCCTCTGAAAATGCTGGAAATACAGGCATGAGCCACAACTACCAGTGGAGAATGCAAGATTTTAGATAAATTGATGACCAAAGCAGAACTGGAAAGAAACAAGGTTCACCCAAGGCTTTTCTGACCAGTTTATTGAAACATGCCATTTGATACTGCAAAATATATCTGCTTTATTATGATTACTTATAATCAAGTACTACACATGTAATTTACTCATTCACTATCTGTCTGCTTTCCACTAAAGATCATTCATGTGAAAACCGTGACCGTTTTTTCTTCTTTTGTATTCTCAGACCCTAGATGCATGTTTGGCATAAAAAAAGATTCTTAATAAATACTTATCTAAATAATTAATGAAAAACTTGTTTTAGAAACAATGTAAATATTTTCTTAAATTTGGTTAAGAATATGTATTACATATAGCTCTGATAAAAAGATTTAGATAAAGAGACAATTAAAATTACACTTTTCTTAGTTGGAAGTCTGTTATTTGTTTCTCTTGCCTGATTGCTCTGGCTAGGACTTACAGTACTGTGTTGAGTTGTAATGGTGACGGTGGGCATCCTTGTCTTATTCCAGCTCTTGGGGGAAATGCTTCCAGCTTCTGCCTGTTCAGTAAGATATTGGCTGTGGATTTATTATAAATGGTACTTATTATTTTGAGATATGCTCCTTCAATGCCTAGTTTGTTGAAGTTTTTTTTTAATCATAAAGGAATGTTGTAGTTTATCAAGTCCCTTTTCTGCATCCATTTAGATGATTATTTTGTTTTTGTTTTTAATTGTGTTTATGAGGTGAATCATATTTATTGATTTGTATATGTTGAACTATGACAGCATCTTAGGAATAAGGCTCATTTGAGTGTGGTGGATTATATTTTTGATGTACTGCTGGTTGTGGTTTCCTAGTATTTGGTTGAGGATTTTTGCATCCCTGTTCAGCACGAATATTGGCCTGTAGTTTTTTGTTGTGTCTTTGCCAGATTTTAATATCAGAAACACTGGTTTCATAGAATGGGTTAGGAAGAAATCTCTCCTCCTTAATTTTTTTGAAGAGTTTATGCAGAATTGGCACCAACTCTTTTTTGTAGATTTGGTAGAATTTTGTTGTAAGCTCATCTGGTTGAGAATATGATTCTATAGTAGAAAACCCTAAAGACTTTTTTTCAAAAGACTCCTAAACCCAGTAAATGACTTCAGTAAAGTTTTTAGATACAAAACTCAGTAGCATTTCTATACACCAATAATATTCAAGCTGACAATCAAACCAAGAATGCAATTTCATTTATAATAATCACAAAAATGTTAAAATACCTTGGAATTCATCTAACCAAAGAGGTAAAAGATCTTTACAAGGAGAACTGTAAAACCTTGTCCTCCCCCAAAATAATAGATGACACAAACAAAGCCAAAACATTCTGTGCTCAAAAATCGGAAAAAATTGATACTGTGCAATTCCTAACAAATTACCAATGTCATTCTTCACAGAACTAGAAAAAAAACTCCACTTTTTATGGGACGTAGGTTGATTCCATGTCTTTACTACTGTGCATAGTGCTGTGATAAACGTACAAATGCCAGTGTCTTTTGGTGGAAAGATTTATTTTCCTTTGGATATATACCCAGTAATGGGATTACTGGGCTGAATGGTAGCTGCCTTTTAAGTTCTTTGAGAAATCTCCAAACTGGTTTCCATGGCACCTTAACTAATTTACATTTCTACCAACATAATATCAGTGTCCCTTTTCTTTTCAACTCACCATCATCTCTGATTCTTTGACATTTTAATCAAAATGTCAAAACTGAATCACCATTGTGACTGGTGAGAGATGATATCTGATTGCGGTTTTGATTTGCATTTCTCAAAGATCCACTGATCTTATGTCTGCTATTATGCCAGTACTATGCTGTTTTAACTATTATAGCTTTGTGATATTTCTGAAATCAGGCTGTGTGATGCCTTTAGCCTTGTTCTTCCTGGAGATTGCTTTGGCTATTGAGTGTCTTTTGTGGTTCTATATGAGTTTTAGGAATATTTTTCTATTTTTGTAAAAAATGCTATTGTAATTTTGATCAGAATTCCTTTGAATCTATAGATGTATTTGGATAGTATGCATGTTTAACAATGTTAAATATTAACAAAACATAAGTAACCGAAGCAAAATTATATAAAGTGGGACTACATCAAACTGAAAATCTTCCACACAGGAAAGAAAATAGCAGAGTAAAAGGCAACCTATAGATCAGAGAAAATATTTGCAAATAACATATCTGTTAAGGTATTAGAACCTCTATAACTTAATATGAAAAACAAAAAATAGCCCAACTTAAAAAAATGGATGAAAGACTTGAATAGACATGTGGCTGGTGGGTATATGAAAAAAATGCTCAACATCACTAATCATTAGGGAAATGTTAATCAAAACCACAATAAGATGCTACCTAACACCTGTTAGGATGGCTATTATACATATATATGCATATATATCCATATATATGTATAATAGCATATATATGCATACATATGGATATATATCCATATATATATGCATATATATATCCATATATATATGCATATATATATCCATATATATGTATCCATATATATATATGCATATATATGGATCTGCACATATATATATCCACATACATATGTGCATATATATGTGGATATATATGTGTGTATATATATATATGGATATATGTATTTGTGTATATATATGGATATGTATGTGTGTGTATATATATGGATATATGTATTTGTGTATATATGGATATATATTTGTGTATATATATGGATATATATGTATAGATATATTTGAATATATATATATATTTTTCACATGTGAAGAAATTGGAACCCTAGCACATTGATGATAAGACCGCACCGTGAAAAAGTTGTATAGAGGTTCCTCAAAAATTAAAAGTAAAACTACCCATATTACTTGATAATATCACCTCTGTGCTAAATATTTTTCTTCTTTAAGAAGATTAATTACTAATATATTGATTTTTTCGTTCAAAACAAATAGCTCTGTTGTGGTTTACATCCTAATTTTCATTTCTTCAAATTATGTTTGAGTGATGACCATTAATAGATGCTATATTAGAGATTTATTACAATAGCCTTACTGAGGTATAATTTATATACAAAAATGCACATTTTAATATATATAATTTGATGAGTTTGGACATATGTATACATTCATAATATCATCACCCAATGAAGATAGTAGGCATGTTTATCATCTACAAAATTTTCTTGAGTACTTCTAATTTTGGAGCAGAGGACAGGTAAGACACTTGACATGAGGTCTAACCTCCTAACAGATTTTAAAGTGAACAATATATTGTTGCTAACTATAAGTACTATGTTGTACAGTATATCTCTAGAACTTATTCATCTTGCCTAACTGAAACTTACACCAGTTGAAAATGAGTGAAAACCTGTTTCTACTAAAAGTACAAAAAATTAGATGGGCCTGGTGCCGGATGCCTATAGTCCCAGCTACTGGGCAGGCTGAGGCAGGAGAGTTACTTGAACCAGGAAGTGGAGATTGCTATGAGCTGATATCACACCACTGCAACAAAAGCGAAACTCTGTCTCAAAAAAAAAAAAAAAAGAAAAGAAGAAATATATTGCCAACATATTCTTATATATATTTCCTATTAATTCAACATATCTATTGAGTGCTCTATGTGCCAAACATTATACAAGGCTTGAAGTATAAAAGATCAAATAACAACATTATAACAATTAACATTATTATCATAAATGCAAGAGTAGACTCACAGTTTGATGCAATAGTATGAGCAGTTCCAGGAAAATATTCAAATATGTTTATACATAAAATATTTGCATAAATTATGAAATATTTAAATTGCATATTAAATAACTTTAATATTTACATATTAATTTTTTAGTGTATGATAAATATAACCTTAAAATCAATAATGAAAGAATAATGCATCATTTAAGCAGTACTCTGGCAACTGATTGCCCAATTGAAATATATACAGAGAGAAAGAGTTCTATCTGTTTGTGTATACACATGTATGTGCTTCAACTGTCTCCTTCTCATCCTAAAATGAATTTCAAATGAATAAAGATAATTTCAGTCCACTTAAATGTCAACATTTGTTCACCCAATAAAAGCAAATAAACTTAAAAGGAAAGTTACTAAAAAAAAAAAAGAAAACCAGCAAGATATCCAAAGAAGAGTTTATAAGCTTAATATATAAGAAATTCATACTAAGCAATAAAATACAATAAAATGGACAAAAAATTTATATAGATTATAGGAATAACAGCCTCAGTAGCATGAAAAGAAAATAACTGAAAAGAACAAAGTAAAAATAATCCACTATCCAAATTCTCTAAGGTTATCTAAAGTTGGCATAGAGTGATAAAATAGCTTTCCATAGTTGTCTAACACAGTATTCTGTAGAGCAATTTAACAGTTTTTACTTAAAACCACAAAAGCGGTCCAAACTGTTTGGCCAAACAATAACAATTCTGTACTTCTTCCTAACAAAAATATCAGAGATATTTGAAAATTCGTATATAATAATGTTCTTCCCCATATTATATTTATTACAAAAATTATAATCAAATCATCTAATAATAGAGGCATATTTACACAAATTATAAAATATCTAATTGCCTTTATTACGTATAAAATTTAAGAAAACCACATTGAGACACTGAGGAAGGAATAACTAATTATATACTAAAAACTTACAGGCCAGGATAAGAAGAGCCATCCTCCCACTTTCGTTCATTACCCTCTTCCTTAAAAGACATACCAATCCAACTCTGACCTGCTGAAAGTAATTCTGTGATACTCTACATGAAGACAAAACACTCAAAGGTAATTCCTTAATACTCAATGTGAATAAAGGATGAAAAGTATGCAACTTGTGTCAAGTGAGAGGTAAAGAATCTCAAAAATAGTGCAGTTTCTTGTCTGCTGATAAATGAAATATCAAAAACATATTTCAGTGTTACAGTGTCTGTCCATTTTTCAAAGCACACTACCCAACTTCAAAATATAATACAAAGGCATAGTATAACCAAGATATGGTCCTGGTATAAAAACAGACACACAGACTAATGAAGCAGTATAAAGAACTCCAAAGTCAATCCATGAATTAAGAGCCAACTCATTTTCAACAAAGATACCAAGAGCACACATTGAGAAAAGGGCAATCTTTTCAGCAAACAGTGATGGGAAAACTTGGTAAGCATATGCAGAAGAAAGAAGCTAGGCCCTTGTGTCTCCCCAAATACAAAATTAAATCCAAACGAATTAGAGACTTAAATGCAGGACTTGAAACTTTGAAACTACCAGAAGAAAACACTGGAGAAATTCTTAAGGACTGGGCTGGGCAAAGATTTTTTTGGGGTGAGACCTCAAAAGCACAGGCAATAAAAGCAAAAATAGATAAACAGGATTACATCAAGCTATAAAGTTTCCACACAGCAAAGGAAACAATCAACAAAGTGAAGAGACAACCTACAGAATGAGAGAAAATGTTTGCAAACTATCCATCTGATAAGGAATTAATATATAAGAAAATTAAATAAGTCAGGGACCAAAAAGAAAATAACCTGAATTTTTTGAATGGACAAAGGATCTGGATAGACATTTCTTGAAAGAAGACATACAATGGTCACTTTCTAAAATGCTCAACATCACTAATATCAGGGAATGCAAATTGAAACCACAATGAAATATCATCACACCCCAGTTAAAATGGCTTTATGAAAAAGTTAAAAAAAAAAAAAAACAGATACTGGTGAGAATGTAGAGAAAGGGGAACCACAGTACACTGTTGGTGGGCATTAAGACAGCCATTATGAAAAACAATATGGAGATTCCTCAAAATATAAAAGTAGAACTGCCATATGATCCAGCAATTCCAGTACTGGGTATGTATCCAAAAGAAAGAAAGGAGAATATCGCAGGGATGTCTGCACTCCCATGTCTATTGCGGGACTCTTGATGATAAAATATAGAATCAACCTGAGTCCATCAGTGGATGAATGGATAAGCAAAATGTGGTACATAATACCCATGATGAAATACTATTCAGCCACAAAGAGTGATAAAATCATGTCATTTGTAGCAACTTGGATGCAACTGGAGAACATTGTATTAAGTGAAATAAGCCAGGTACAGAAAGGCAAATAATCCATGTTCTCACTCATATGTGAGAGCTAAAAAAGTAGATATCTTGAAGATAGAGAGTAGATTGGCAGTTACCAGAGGCTCAGAGAAATAAAGGGGACTGGGGGCAAGCAAACAGAGGCTGATTAATGGATACAAAAATATAGTTAGAAAAAATAAAATGTAGTCTTCAGTTCTTCTGTAGGGTGACTATAGGAAACAAGACTGTAGATCTCAAAATAGCTAGAAGAATTTGAGTGTTCTTAGAATACAGAAAAATTAAAATTTGAGCTTATGGTATCCAACTACTCTGATTTGATTATTACACATTATTTCAAGGTGTCAAATTATCACATGTATTCCCCAAATACATGCAACTATTATGTATCAATTAAAAAAATATGGTAGAACGGGAAATACAGTAAGTGCTCAATATGTGTTAGCAATGCTGCTGCTATTATTATTTAAAATGATGATGATGATGATGATGATGATGATGACGATGGGATTTTCTCCTCTGGTACATTCTGAGACATCTCCTGTAATCATTTTTTTCTTTGTTATTATTAGATTAAAACTTCTTACTTTTAGATTGTGAATTCTTAGAACTGCTTATTCCCTTCTACTCAAATGTAGAGAGAGTAACAGTTGTATATTAAAAGAAAGCATTATAATAAAATGCACATGCAAGAATTTAAAAAGGAAAATAGCCTGGAATTATTCTGTATAGTTAAATTCTTACATGTGCATTTTACTCAACAATTACTCAACAATTCTACTCATAGAGTGATTTGTGATACAGAGAAGAGAGGACACATGAAGTCTTTCACATAAGACATATCTAAGAATGTTGAACGGAGAACTAGTCATAACAACAAAACTGGAAATAACCCAGATTCCCACCACCTAAAGAAAGTATATCCAGACTATGGAATAATCAGACAAATAAGTGAAATTCCTGTAATAATTAGACAAACAAATTTAATTCTCTTGTCTAAAATATGAGAATCATACTCTCTCTTTCGAAAATTTCATGCACTGAAATAATGCATACAAAGATCTGAAATATCATAAACATAAATGTATTGTTAATTATTTGCAATCATTATCCAATTTGTATATATTATTCACTTTAGATATTTTTAATGCATTCAAATATGAAGCAATAAGATAATTTTCTTTCCTAAAAGCAAAATATTTGTTCTCTCACTCTCTCTCTCTCTCTCACACACACACACACACACACGCACACACACTATACTACAATTAAATTCTATAAGATGAAAATTATAGTAGTTTATATTGTAACACCTAGGGAAAATGCATGAGTATTTTAGAAGCAGGTTAAAAATGTAGTTTATTATTTCTAGGTCTCTAAAGAAGCACTACAATTACATGTTAATGCAGTCAGATATTACTGCTAAATGTTAGGAATATACATAAATGTATGAAAGGCTACTTTTGTTCTGAAATATCAGTGGATCTAAGTCATTGCTCTGTCTATACTCTTAGGCTTTATAAAGCAGTCAAAGACTCAAAAATCTAAACCGTTAGTTTGAAAAAAAGTTGTTCTAAAATAGTTTGTCACAAGGTTTGTAATGTGTATCTGTGCACAGATGTTAGACATGGATGACAAAGCCATAATCAAATGAGATATTAGAGTACAAAGTCCAGCCTTAGCTCTAATAAAGCTTAGAAGTTTGAGAAACATCAAAGTGCTATAATAGTTCACAGAAATATAGGTATGATGTAGGTATAAGCAGTTTCATGGAAACTCTCAAGTCCAGTCATTCCAATAGCAAGAAGAAAACAGAAGCAAACAAAATTCAAAATCATAAGAAAAACTATGAATTATATGTAAGTAAAGTAAATTTTCTGAGAATACAACAAAATCTAAACCATTTAGTAGTTGATTAATAACAACTGAGGCTTAAGTTGACTAACACCCTTAAATTTTGATTTTTGTATTTCTTTGATTCCCTCTTCTATTGCTTTATAAAATAACTATTTTAATAAAATATATTATAAATAAGCAAACCTAATAATCTTTAACTGATCTGTCATAACATACAGAAATAACATCACTGGGAATGAACATTATAAAAGGAATTCAGTGCCTAAATTGAATCACTGTAGGTACATATACAGAATCTGTTAGATTGACTATAATTCCAAGCTTTACAAGTAATGGTAACATGTGATAGGTCTGGAAAAAAACAACTTCCTTTTTCATTCCAGGTTATAAGTAAAGCAATATTTATATTATAAATAATATAATTTAATGATAAATATTAATATTATAGATAGTATATTAATATTGTGAAAATAATTGGGTATTTTTTGAGATGGAGTCTTGCTCTGTTGCCCAGGTTGAAGTGCAGTGGCACGATCTTGGCTCCTTGCAACCTCTGCCCCCGGAGTTCAAGTGGTTCTTCTGCCTCAGCCTCCAGAATAGCTGGGATTACAGGCACGTGCCACCATGCCTGGTTTATTTTTGTATTTTTGGCAGAGATAGGGTTTTGCCGTGTTGGCCAGCTGGCCTCAAACTCCTGACCTCAAGTGATCTGCCTGCCTCAGCCTCCCAAAGTGCTGGGATTACAGGCATGAGCCACCACACCCAATCATATGCTAATTATCTGTATATTCATGATAAAAAATATAAAGAACAGCCGGGCATGGTGGCATGTGCCTGTAGTCCCAGCTTCTCAGGAGGCTGAGGTGGGAGGATCGCTTGAGTCCAGGAGTTCTGGGCCGTAGTGCGCTATGCCGATCTGGTGTCCGCACTAAGTTCAGATCAATACGGTGACCTCCCAGGAGCAGGGGACCACCAGGTTGGCTAAGGAGGGGTGAACTGGCCCTGGTCAGAAATGGAGCAGGGAAAAACTCCCATGCTGATCAGGAGTGGGATCATGCCTGTGAATAGCCATTGCACTCCAGCCTGGGCAACATAGTGAGACCCCATCTCTAAAAAAATATATACATATATATATAACAATGTGAATTTTTCATTGTTACTTACATTGTTCATTTCTTTATCCTATTGTTTTCATAGACACAACCGTGAGAGATATCTTCATTTAGAAATTTGATCTCTCCCAAATACTGATGGTGAAAGAAGAGAGCTCACCACAGTAAGTCATCTCTTTTAGACTATTCATATCGTCCAAGGCAGTTTATATTTTGTCCTACATTAGCACTGAGAGGCTAAATATTGAATAGTCTGATACACACTAAAACATGAACATGAAACACACAATAAAAAGACAAAATCATTCCATGGCACCCAAATCAGGGCTATTATTCTTGTTTAAAAGTAACAGTTCTTCTAGGTCTCTTTAATACCTACTCCCTTTCCTCTGCAGGTAAAATGTGCACCAGTACTAAAGGTACCTCCACCAAATGGGCCAAATAAGAAGGGAGGAAAGCCCAAACAATTATCCGAACTCGGGACATACACATTTCTCATAAAGCACTTACTTGGGGTTAAAGAAAAAAAGAGGAACATACCTGCTCCTCTTTGTCATCAATCTTAATGAAACTAGAACCCTGATCTTGGCATGACTTCTTACTCTCATTCCAAGTTTTCTCTTCTTTTGAAAAATAGTAACATTTTTCTCCATAGCAGATCAATTTTCCTTGACAGGAGGCATAGCCTTTTACTTGAAAACAAAAACAATCACCCAACACCCTATCCCCAAGACCATTTAGAAACATATATACTTTATGTTTCATTGCTTACTTCAGAATGAATTACCAGAAAATAGCATTCCCCTGTGTGCCAAAAGTCTGTATATTGAACATAGCTCTTTTACCAAATTTTTCAGGGAAAAATAATGTTGAGCCAGACTGTCTCTGACAGACCCAAGGCCACTATTAGGATTATGTTGGGAAATCTTGACTTCTTAAGTATAAACAAACTGCACCAACATGGAGAAGTTCTTCCTGCAGGAAGAAATCTATCAAAGTGAATATATAGGAATTATGTTAATCCTAAGAGTTCTATATTGGGTAAATTTATTCGCAAGCATAAATTACTCAAATCAATATGACAATAAGGTCTTCTTTAGTGAAATTAAGTGTTGAATTACATATAATATATAAAATAGATTTGATGAGAGAAAACAAAAGTCCTGCCAAAGATCAATGTAAAGTTTTACTGAAATGGTGCAGAAGGGGTTAATTCTATGAAAAAAAAATCTGTTTGCTATCAGCTTAAGTACTCAGTACATACTTGTACTAGATGGTAAAACTGAGTGATCTTTAACTTCTAGAAAGAAGATTTGTTTTTTCTCTTCTATATCTTATGTTTTTACATTTAGAAGAACTCTGCAGAACTTTATATTATAAAGTTAACATCATGAATGGCTTTAAGGAAAGATCATTTCATTATCATTATTTACTGAATTTTTTGATTTAATAGATATGGTTTCATCATGTTGCCCAGGCTGGGCAACATGATGAAACTCCTGGGCTCAAGTGATCTGCTGGTGTTAACCTCCTAAAGTGCTGGCATTAGAAGCCTGAGCTACCACACTTGGTATTTACTGAAATTCTAAAGAACAAAGTGAATGATGTTGATGAAGTGAAAGTACAATCTGGGAAAAACAAAATATTTTGAAGTGTCAGAACATAAAATGAAATTTTAAATAAAACTATTGATTATGTTTTTTCAGTATATACAACAGTAATTATTTATAAAACAGAAGATATAAACTGGAAATTTAAAGAATTTAGCTGCCTTTTACTTTATCTTCAAACAATCATTTCAAGGTTGTGATTGATATTTGCATTTAGAATTAAAGGGATTTATATCTACATTTATTTTAAGTTTATAATGGATTCATTGAAAACACATGAGGAAAGACCTTATGCAGCTATTTCTAATGTGCAAAAGGAAAGTTAAGATTTCTTGAAAGAAATAGCAATTTCTTCCAAAATGTCAAGAATAAAAAAATGTAAAAGCACAAAGTGTATGGCTCTGTTAAAAAAAATTCATCAGCGATTTCTTATACAACTGAGTCTCTATTAACAATTCTGCTTCTATTCACCATTGTTCATTCAAGTTTGATTCTACTTGTAAAAATCTACCAACATCAATTGCATAATCTCTTAACATTCCCAATTATAACAAATGTAGTTATTGCTCCATGCAGCAATCCACTCCAATATCTGTATTCTAGAGCCAGAATTAAAAGACACATGAAAGACATCTGGCTTCTAACTACTACTATTTCCTTGTAATTAGCCAATTCTCTTCTCCTTTTCCTATTGCCCGCCCCAGTCCACATAGTGTAGCACTTTATAATTTTGGCAAGACATCTAACAATCTTGCACCATAGTCTTTATGCAATGCATATTATTCATTTAAAAACAGCCAGTTCTGAAACATTCTATCACTCACCATCTCATCTTCACAAAAGCATCTGAAAGCCAGCTGGTAAAAAAAAAAAATCACAAAACTGTACAGATGCAGACTAATGCACCTCCAAATTGACGGTTTTTATGATCATGTATACAACCTACTTATTGTATCCTTTTTTTCTCAATTCAACAGCTATTTCAATTACGTAATATTTTTCTAAATTATCTACTGTACCTCCTTGATGCTCCCTTTCAGAAAATGCCCTCATCTGCTACTTTACTTAGAAATTGTTACCATCAGGCATAAATTTCTTGCTTGTCCTCCAGCAAACACACAGGTACCCATTCATCTATCTCCGAAAAAAAAAATTATCTTCCAACTGAACAACTCTGAAATTTCCATCCCTAGTGTGGATTTATCCCTCTGTTATATCCTAAAGAATCATCATCTCTAGCTATTCCACTTCTCTTCTATGTCATGTTTCCTTGAACATTTTCCCTCCAATGTTTCTCTTCTCTTGTATATAATAATCTCAAGCCACTCCTCCTTCCCAGATTTCTATTATTTCTTTTTCCTGCCCTTTACAACAGAATCGTCTCTTTTTAACTTTTAGACCCTGAGGTGCCAGAGATGGATTATTCACAATATTTCATTCATAAGACACTGTCATCATTGCTCCAAGAACTTTTGTTATTTACTTACTTACTTTGTTAGTTGTTACTCAAAACTGTAGCTAGAACCATAATCATTACATTATCTATTTGTATATTTCACTCCTTCCCATCCTCCTACCTTATTCAAAAATGTAACTATCATACTGAATCTTAGGTGATTAATTCCCTTGATTTATTTTATACATATTTTATTGCTTTGTTATTCCTTAAAATTATTTTTTGTTTTTAATGTTTTAACTTTATAAAATTGTATAATGTTGTACAGAAAATTTGGTATTTATTTTTACCTCACATTGTCATGCTCCTCTGGGAGAATCAAGGAGGTGCAGTAGATAACTTATATTAATATTATCCAACCGCTCCTCTGCTACTTCACATAGAAATAGTTTCCATCAGGCATAAATCCCCTCACCTTCTTGCTTGTTCATAGCAGGGCTGAAATCAACACTAGGGGTGAGAGTTTCAGACTTGTTCAGTGGGAAGAGAAATTTTTTTTCTGAGATAGATGGATGAGTATCTGTGTATTTGTTGGAGGATTTGCAATCATTACCCCATTAATGGCTATTTGGATAGTTTTGAGATGTTTCAAATTGTTAACAGCAGTGCTGTAAACATTTGCATTGTTGTACTTATGCAAATATTTCTCTTGGATAGTAGAGTTAGAATTCCTGAGCCATGTTCAGCTTTAGAAGATAAAATCAAACTGTTTCCCAAAGTGGCTGTACCAATTTATACTTCCTTTAATAACATATAAGAATCATGTATCTCTATATACTTTCAATGCTTGGTCAAATTTTTTCTTAGCCATAATTTAAAAAATAATTTTTTATACTCACTGTCTCTGTTTCCTAATTGGCCAATAGGTTTTAGTCATTGCAATCTACTTTCACCACTTATCTCACTAAACTATATTTAGCTTACTCTCCAAGACGCTCTACTATATTGGATTCCCTCCTACTTGTCTCCTCAAAATATCACATTTTTTTGCTATTTATTCATATTTTATTTCTAAATGTTGACATCCTAAAGATCATTATTCTGACACCTTCTCTTCTAACATAATATACTACTTCCTGATTTTACAAAGCTTTTCCATCATCTGACTCTTCTTTCCTTACCATGTTTTCAAATACTTGTTATACTAATTGGCAAAGCCACAATTCATATATCCAGTCTAGGTAGTTCTCTTGATCTCAGACATGTAATTTTTCCATATATATGGTCTATGTCTATTACTAAAAGCTCACTCTGGAGACACAGACCAGTTGAGTTCTTTCTAGTTGTCTCCAGTGATATACCACAAAGCATATGAATCACCACCATTATCAAAACAAGCAAAGCATAGTTTAGTGTTCTTCTTGTGTTTTCTATCACATTTAATAGAATTATATTCATCAAGGTGTGAAGCCTGATATGATATGAAATTATGGATTTTCTCCTCTCCCTTAACCACTCAATCAAATGCAGATTCCAGCAATTCAGCATCATAACCATTTCTCACATGGGTTTCCTACCCATCATTGCTTTTTTTCGTGATGCTAGTTTGGACAGAAATTGTCACTAACCTTGACTCCTAAAATAATTTCCTTTACATCCCTCCACCCACTTTCTGGGCTACTCAGATTGACCTCTCTAAAATCCATATCTGCTCATCTAACATGAGTCATATCGGTCCCTCATTGAAAATCATCTAATCGTTTTATTTGCCTTTAGGGAAAAGCTAAATGTTTTTAACATACTGCAAAAGACGCTCATGAAGCTTCATGCCTGTCCAAATCCATTTCTAGTCATATTTTTTATTACCCAAGAGCTATTTGCAATTATAATTCCTAAATCTGTCCTTTATTCATGTTCTTCACTTCATCTACCTGAGTCTTATCTACTTTCAGCCCCCTAATTACTGTTTGTCCTCTTCTTCATGCCAATTATTATCTCCTACAGGGAAGATTTTATGACCTCAAGATGTTATATGCCACTCATCTGATCCTTTCATGATACAATTACAGCACTAGTAATATTTTATATTTCAATCTGCTTCACTTAAAAAAATCTTCCCTTCAACTGAGTTCATTGAAAGCTGATACTTTAAAAACATTTTTGTATCTTTGGTGCCATACATAGTTCCTGACCTATAGAAAATACCCAAAGTTGTTTGTTGAATAAATAAAACAAATAATTAATAATAATCAGAATAAGATATTGAAAGAAAGTATAGAGTACAATTTTGTAAAAACTGATTTGAAATATATCAAAACTGATATATTTCAGTTTTTTACTGAGAAACTGTTTTCAATTATAATACCTAAATTTATCCTTTATTCATGTTCTTCACTCTATAACTCTAGTAACATTTTATTTTTATAGAAAGGACGTCAAATTTATTCTCTTTGTGATTTAAGCAGTATTTCAGTAAGATAAAAAATGTAATAATCAAGTAAAGATTCTTCCAATTCATGGTTCATATGCAAACCCCATTTTACACAAAAAAATAAGTTAGTGTTATTTTTATATATATTATATATATACATACACATATTAATGTGTACTAGTATAGTATGTGTATATATATGTGTGTATATATGTGTACACTGTGTGTGTGTATATATATACTAACTTATACTAGTATATATATATATAGAGAGAGAGCAGCTTATTTTTAGTATAAAGTGTTAGTATATATATGTAAAATAGGTGTTAGTTCATATATACTATATTTTTAACAACTATTACCATAAATTATATTTTAATTTATTTTTAAAATTTAACTGATAAGTACAGTGTAGCATATATCAGTGAAATTTTTGTGTAACCACAGCCTATATATTCTTTTGTGTGGCTATTTTGTACAGGATACAAAATAAACATACAAAAATCAGTAGCATTTCTATATGCCAACAGTGAACAATTTGAAACAGAAATCAAGAAAGTAATCCCATTTACAAAAGGTGCAAATAAAAAAAAGTACGTAGGAATTAAAGAAGTAATCGATCTCTACAAGAAAAACTATTAAAACTATAAGACATTGATGCAAAAAATTGAAGAGCGCACAAAAAAATGGAAAGATATTTCATGCACATGGATTGAAAGATTCAACATTGTTAAAATGTCTATACTCCCCAATCTACAGATTCAATGCAATCCCAATTAAAATATCAAAGACATTCCTCACAGAAATAGAAAAACAATTCTAAAATGTATAGGGAGCTACAAAAAGACCCAGAATAGCCAAAACTATTCTAAGCAAAAAAGAACAGAACTGGAAGAATCACATTACTGGATTTCATATTATCCTACAGAGTAACCAAAATGACATAGTACTGGCATTAAAAAAAAAAAAAAGACACCTAGGGTAATGGAACAGAATAGAGAACCCAGACATAAATCCACACAGTGAACTCATTTTCAACAAAGGTGTCAAGAACATACACTGGGGAAAAGACAGTCTCTTTAATAAACAGTGTTGGGAAAACTGGATATCCGTAGGCAGAATAATGAAGTTAGGACCCTATCTCTTGCCATATATAAAAATAAAATCAAAATGGATTAAACACCATTTTAAATCTAAGACCTTAAACTATGAAACTGCTTCAAAAAAACTGGGGAAACACTTCATGACATTACATTGGGCAAAGATTTATTGAGTAATGCTCCAAAAGTACAGGCACCCAAAACAAAAATGGACTAATAGGATCACATCAAGTTAAAAAAACTGTGCGGCAGAGGAAACAATCACCAAAATGAAAAAGCAACCCACAGAATAGGAGAAAATATTTGCAAACTATCCATCATTAATAACCAAAACAACAAAAAGTTAGAAAGATCTGAAATGAACAGTCTAACTTTTGACCTAAGGAACTAGAAAAAAAAGAGAGAACAAACCAATCCCAAAGCAAGCAAAAGAAAACAAATAACCTAAATTAATGAAGAACTTTATGAAACTGAGATGCAAAAATCCACACAAAGGATCAATGAAACCAAGTTGGGTTTTTTGGAAAAAATAAACAAGATTAATAGATTGCTAGATAATTAATAAAGAAAAAAAGGGAAGATCCAAATAAGTACAATGAGAAATGACGAGACATTACAACTGGTTCCACAGAAATACAAAAGATCCTCAAAGAACACTATAAACAACATGGGATGCATACAAATTAGAAAATCTAGAGGAAATGCATAAATTCCTGGAAATATACAATCTCCCAAGATTGAATCAGAAAGAGATTGGAAAACCTAAAATAGACTAGTGTTGAGCTCTGAAATTGAATCCATAATTTAAAAAATACCAACCAATAAAAGCCCTGGACTAGATGGATTCAGAGTCAAATTCTACCAGATGTAAAAAAACAACTGGTACCAATCCTCCTGAAACTATTAGAAAAAGTCAAGGAGGAGGGGTGCATTAGTCCGTTTTCACATTGCTGATAAAGACATACCTGAGACAGGGTAATTTACAAAAAAAAGGAGGTTTAATGGACTCAGTTGCACGTGGTTGTGGAGACCTCACAATCATGGTAAAATGCGAAAGGCACATCTGACATGGTGGCATAAAATAGAGAATTTATGCAGGAAAACTACGTCTTTATAAAACCATCAGATCTTATGAGACTCACTCACTATCATGAGAACAGCACAGGAAAGACCCACCCCCGTGATTCAAATACTTCCCACCAGGTCCCTTCCATGGCTCATGGGACTTGTGGGAGCTATAGTTCAAGATGAAATTTGGGTGGTGACCAAGCCAAATCATATTATTCCGCCCCTGGCCCTTCCCAGATCTCATGTACTCACTTCAAAACCAGTCATGCCTTCCCAACAGTCCACCAAAGTCTTAACTGATTTCACCATTAACTCAAAAGTCCATAGTCCAAAATCTCATCAGAGACAAGGCAAGTCCCTTCCACCTTTGAGCCTGTAAAATCGAAAGCAAGTTAGTTACTTCCTAGATACAATAGGAATATAGGCTTTGTGTAAATACAGCTGTCTTAAATGGGGAAAATTGGTCAAAAGAAAGGGGCTACAGGCCCCATGTAAGTCTGAAATCCAATGAGGCAGTCAAATCTTAAAGCTCCAAAATGATCTCCTTTGACTCCATGTCTCATATCCAAGTCACACTGATGCAAGAGATGGGTTTCCATGATCTTGGGCAGCTCCGACCCTGTGGCTTTGCAGGGTACAGCCTCCCTTCTGCTTTAACAGGCTGGCATTGAGTGTCTGTGGGTTTTCCAGGCAAATGATGTAAGCCACTGGTGGATCCACCATGCTGGGGTCTGGAGGATGGTGGCCCTCTTCTCACAGCTCCACTAGGCAATGCCCCAGTGGAGTCTCTGTGTCGGGGCTTCAACCCCACATTTTCCTTCTACACTGCTCTAGCAGAGGTTCTCCATGAGGGTCCCTCCCCTGCAGCAAACTTCTACTTGGACCTCCAGATATCTCCATACATCCTCTGAAATCTAGGTGGAGGCTCCCAAACCTTAATTCTTGACTTCTGTATACCTGCAGGCTCAACACCATGTGGAAAGTTGCCAATGCTTGGGGTTTCCACAATCTAAAGCCATGGACTGAGCTGTACCCTGGACCCTTTCAGCCATGGCTAGAGCAGGTGGGACACAGGGCACCAAGTCTCTAGGATGCACACAGCAGGGGGACCCTGGGCCCAGCCTATAAAATTGCATTTTCCTCTTGGGCCTCTGGGCCTGTGATGGGTTGCTGCAAAGGTCTCTGACATGCCCTGGGGACATTTTTCCCATTATCTTGGTAATCGACATTTGGCTTCCAGTTACTTGTGCAAATTTCTGCAGCAGGCTTAAATTCATTTTCAAAAAGTGGGTTTTTCTTTTCTACTGTATTGTCAGGTTGCAAATACTCTGAACTTTTATGCTCTGTTTCCCTGTTAAAACTGAATGTTTTTAATAGCATCCAAGTCACCTTTTGAATGCCTTGCTGCTGAGAAATTTCTGCTGCAGATACCATAAATCATCTCCCTCAAGTTTTAAGTTCCACAAATCTCTAGGGCAGGGACGAAATGACACCAGTCTCTTTGCTAAAACATAGCAAGAGTCACCTTTACTGTAGTTCCCAGCAAGTTTCTCATCTCCATCTGAGACTACGTAAGCCTGGATTTCATTGTTCATTGTTCATATCATTATCAATATTTTGGTCAAAGCCATTCAACAAGTCTCTAGGAAGTTCTAAGCTTTCCTACATTTTCCTGTTTTCTTCTGAGCCCTCCAAACTGTTAAAACCTCTGCCTGTTACACAGATCCAATGTTGCTTCCACATTTTTGGGTATCTTTACAGCAACACCTCACTCTCTTGCTACCAATTTACTACATTAGTTCATTTTCAGCCTACTGATAAAGACATACCTGAGATTGGGTAATTTATAAAGAAAAAGAGGTTTAATGGATTCACAGTTCCATGTGGCTGGGGAGGCCTCAAAATCATGGTGAAAGGCAAAAGATATGTCTTACATGGTGGCAGAAAAGAGAGAATTTGTGCAGGGAAACTCCTCCTTATAAAACCATCAGATCTCATGAGACTTACTATCACAAGAATAGCACAGGAAAGATTCACCTCTATGATTCAATTACCTCCCACCAGATCCTTCCAATGACACATGGGAATTGTGGGAGCTACAATTCAAGATGAGATTTGGGTGGGGACACAGGTAAACCATATCAAGGGACTTCTCCTTAACTCATTTTATAAAGCCAGAATCACCCTAATACCAAGATCTGGTAGACACAAAATGAAAAAAGGAAGCTTCAGGCCAATATTCCTGAAGAACATAGATGCAAAAATCCTCAAAAAAATACTAGCAAACTAAATCCAGCAGCATAATCAAAAAGTTAATTCATCACAATCAAGTAGGCTTTATTCCTGGGAAGCAAAATTGGCTCACCATAGGCAAATCAATAAATGTGATTCACCATGTAAAAAGAATTAAAAGCAAAAACCATATGATCATCTTAACAGACAGAAAACTTTTCAACAAAATCCAGCATCCCTTCATGATTAAAACTTTCAGCAGACTAGGCACACAGAAATATACCTCAAAATAATATGAGCCATCTATGGCAAACCCATAGCCAACTTAATACTGAATGGATAAAACCTGGAAGCATTTCCTTTGAGAATTGGTACAAGACAAGATGCCCACTCTTACCACTCTTATTAAACATAGTAGTGAAAGTACTAGCCTAGCAATCAGAAAAGAGAAAGAAATAAAAGGCATCCAAATAGGAAAAGAAGTCAAACTATCTCCCTTCATTGACAATATGATTCTAAATTTTGAAAACCTTAAAGACTGCCAAAAGCTACTACAACTGATAACAAGGCTTCAGGACACAAAATTAATGTATTAAAATCAGTAGACTTCTATACATCAGTAACATCTAAGCTAAAAGTCAAATCAAGAGTGGGCCAAAGACATGAACACTTCTCAAAAGAAGACATACATGTAACCAATGAACATATGAAAACATGCTCAACATCACTATCATCAGAGAGATGCAAATCAAAACCACAGATATCATGTCACATAGCTCAGAAAGGCTATTATTAAAAAGTCAAAAAACAAAGATGCTGGCTAGGCTATGAAGAAAAGGAAGTGCTTACACATTGTTGGTGGGAATGTAAATTAGTTCAGCCTCTATGGAAAGCAGTTTGGAGATTTCTCAAAGAACTTAAAACAGAGCTACAATTTGACCCATCAATCCTATTACTGGGTATACACCCAAAGGAAAATGAATCATTGTACCAAGAAGACACACACTCATACATTCATTGCCATATTATTCACAATAGCAAACACATGAAATGAACTTACGTGCCCATCAACAGTGAATTGGAAAAAAAAATCGGGTACATATACACCATGTAATACTATGCAGCCATAAAAAAGAGTGAAATCCTGTCCTTTGCAGTAATATGGATGGAGCTGAAGGCCATAATTCTAAGCAAATTAATGCAGAAAGAGAAAACTAAATACTGCGTGTTCTCACTTATAAGCAGAAGCTAAACATTGAGCACACATAGTCATAAACATAAAAATAATAAACACTATGGACTACTAGAGGGGGAGTAAAGAAGGTGGGTGTGGGTTGAAACATAACCTATTAGCTATTATGCTGTCTACCTGGGTCCAATATACTCATGTAACAATCCTACATATGTACCAACTGTATTAAAATAAAAGCTAAAATTTAAAATAATAATAGTGAAAGACAAATTATTTTTTATAATCACATAAAGGAGGAAAGCAAGCAAGTAGAAAAATCATGAATACAGAAAACAGCCAATCACAGAAGAGTGTATCACCAATAAATAACAGGAAAAATAATCTGTCTACCAGGTAATACTGAAAGTATTAAACAATAATAAAAGGACATCAGTGCCTATTAGAAATCAATAATACCAAATATTAGGTAGAGTTTGAAGAAATAGGTGTGACTAATAATTGGCAGCATTTATAGATGGTAAATATTTATTTATATTATTCAAGATTTTAGAAGTGCATTTTTTTGACACAGAAATTTCTCTTCTAGATTTCTACCTTAAAGAAATATTCAAACACATTCACCAAGATATAAGCATAAAAAAGGTTAATGTAGCATTATTTGTAGCAAATGTTGGAGAGAATAATATGGAAAGATAGAAACGAAATTATCAACACTGGAGAGAGGAGGGAAATTAGCTGGGCTTGTGGAGTCACTTTTTATTCAATATGCATCTATATTGGTTTTATTTTTCAACAATTTATTTTTTTATTATTTGTGAAAATGTTTAAACTCTGCAAGTGATCAAATGAAAATAACAGAAATTAGGCTCATTCCATCTGCAGGTACTTAATATACTTCTCAAAGAAAAGCATGTGGAAGGAGTCATGTCATGGGCCATCTTGGTTTAAAATGCACATCACCTGAATATCACTTTTAAAAACTTAAATGTATTGGCCTTTTCTTCACAAAATATACAGGACGTGTGATGTGTTGCAAAGAAATCCAGCTACAATGGAGAAAGAAGGAATGCCATTAATAATTCCTAAATTATAACATTTATTTTTCCATAAAAATAAAATTTGTTTGAAATTTGAATAAAAAAAACAAAGAAGCAGTCAGGTACTGTGGCTTATACCTGTAATTCCAGCACTTTGGGAAGCTGAGGCAGGTGGATTGTGCTCAGGTGTTGGAGACCACCCTGGGCAACATGGTGAAATCCTGTCTCTACCAAAAAATATGTATATGCAGGTGTGGTGGCATGTGCCTGTAGTCCCAGCTAGTCAGGAGGCTGAGGAGGGAAGATTGTTTACACGTGGAGGTCAAGGCTGCAGTGAGCCAAAATCACACCACTGCACTCCAGCCTGTGTGACAGAGTGAGATGCTTTCTAAAAATAAAAATAACTAAAGAATTAAAGTTTTTTGTCAATCTCCTTCCCATGTAGTTGAAACTCTAAGACACTAAAATGTCTACATCAAATTATAAGCTCCTTTACACATGCAATTAATATCACAAATAGAGCAAAGCAAAGAAATATCTACCTGTAGTAGGCACACCAGACTGTTCACTAATTCATTTATCTTCACCCAGTTTGAGATCAGAATTAGTATAATTCCTCTCATAAATAAAGAAAAATGTCTTAGTGTAGAAGGTGGTTGTTGTGGTATATACACAGTTGCTGTTGTTTATATTTGAGCCCTATAGAGCCCTGTTAAGAAAGGAGAAAAAACTGAGTCCAATAGGAAAATATAAAAAAATAATTTCAATATATAACCTACTATAGTAAAGAAGAGAGTTATATATTTAGCTATTTCTCTATTTCTTTATTCATTCAACAAACATTTCTAAAGCACCACCATAACTCCAGGACCTGGAATAGACAAAAAAAAAGTCTATTCCTGTCCTCAAGGGGTTTATACTCTGAAGAAATGGCATACTATGGGGCAAAGAAGAGTGGTTTCTAATTCAGATAAAGGGGGAAAGAATTTGCTGGGTTTGATGGTTAATTGTACATGGCAATTTTAGTAGAATAACAGATGACCAGGTAGCTGGTAAGATATTGTTTCTGGGTGTGTTTGTGAGGGTATTTCCAGAGGAGATTAACATTTGGATGAGAGCTTGAACATATTAGACGAAGCACAGAAGATCTGGCCTCACCAACGTGAGTAAGCATCATACAATCTACTGAAGGTCCAGATACAATGAAATGAAAACGCAGGATAGATTTTCTCTTCTTGAGCTGGGACACATTTCTATTTTCTCTTACCTTTGAATATCAAAGCTCCTGATCTCAGGCCTTCAGAATTTGGGACTTACACCAGTAGTCCCCATCCTTCACACACCTCCCTGCAGATTCTCAGGCATTCAGACTCTGACTGAGAGTTACACTATCAGTTCTTCTGGTTCTCAGGCCTTCAGACTGGTACTGAACTATATCACCAGCTCTCCTGGATCTCCAGCTTGCAGATACCATATTGTGGGATTTCTCAGCTTCCACAGCCAAGTAAGCCAAGTCCCATAATAAAGAAATAAACATGTAATTATATATATATATATTTTTATGTGCGTATGTATATACAGTTATGAACACATATGTATATATGTATAAAAATGTGTATGTGTAGTTGTACATACATTTACATAAGTGTGTGTCTTCTATATATGTATACGTGTGTGTAAATTTACTGGTCAATATATACAAATATATAGAGACTGGTACAATATATATATTTTACATTTCTAATTATTTCATATGTATAAAAATATATATATTATACACACATGTATACATGTGTAAATAAATGTAAATGTTATATATATTTACATATAAATATATATGTGTATATATACATTTATATACATACACACACGTGTGTATTTCTGTATTCTCCTGGTCTGTTTCTCTAGAGGACCCTAAATCACCAGGGAAAGCTATTTGAATGTGGTAACATTTAAGCTGAATTGTAAAGAAGATACACATGCTTTGTGAGAAGGAACCACATCCACCTTGCTGTTCATTATACATCCAACCACTATATAGAAAATGACATATGGTTTATGAAAGATTAAATCAGTGAATGCGTGAATCAATAAATGAATGCTCTAATTATCTAAAAATTAATGAATAGGGTTTAACCAGATGAAGAGTAGAGTTAAGGATAATCCAGACAAAAGATACAGCACATGCAACTATAGAGGCATGAAATAGCCTATCTCATTCGAGCTAACTGCAAACTTGAAGCATACAGTGCATATCAGAGAGCAAACATTTAATACAGCAAAGAAAAAAGCAATTTAAATAGCAGCATAGTGTAAAGGACCAAAATTAGAAAAAGAAGACCTAATTCTGAGTTTAATCTCTGTCATCAACAGGTGTATGAGTTTCTTAATTTACTTAGCATCTGTAAAACAAAACACTTGAACCATTGGATCTGCAACATTCTTTATAGTTCTAAAAACCTATAATTTCATGGATCAGATACTTTAAAATGGGAAAAAAATACTTTACACTGAGCCCAATCCAATTATTTTTCAAATTATCTCCTTGTAGTATGTACCTACTTGTATGTGATTTAGAATCCTCATTTCTGGATAGTAAAGACCTAAAGATAAATACAACACGGTATGTATTTGATTGAGATCATGGGACTAGCCATTGAAACTGCAAATATCTAGGTACCCTTTCTAAATTTCCAAGTCTAGAAAAATTCATTAATATCTACATTGATAAAATTTTTTAAATGTACTAAGCAACAGCCAATCATTATGTGCTGAGTTGAACAGAAGTTGAGAGATACTATACCCTGATTGGTCATGAAATGGTAGAAGGGGAAAAATGTGATTTATGAATATGCAGGAGAAATTAATTACAGCAGTCCAAAAAATATATATTTTTATCCAATAAAGAATAGTCCAGCGATCTCAAGTATGTTAGAATCAAAATGAAGAAATAGCTTAACATTACTTCTCATTAATTGAAGGAGTAAATTTATCTGATTCTCAAAAAAAATGGAATGTTAGATAGAAATAAAACACAATTTTCCTTGACTGTTTACTAAACACTTTCTGCTTTGAATTTGTGAATATTTTCCCCAAATCCAGAGAAAGGCCTGGAAATGAGAATATCTCTCTGATGTCAGACTGTGATCATCTCATTAGATTTTCCCTTCATCCTTCCCTTGGGAAAGAAAAGACAAAACATTTAGAGAAAATTAAACATAAGAAATTAAGTTTCTGTAGAATACTTACACTTATTTACAAGTAATACTGATATTTACAAAAGAATTAAATACATATTTCCTGATTTTACTGCAACAATACATTCAGAAGATACTGCTTGCAACCCCTGTCCAAAAGAATATATGAATTACAGAGAGTGTTGCAATCCTTCAGTCAAAGAGCTGAAAAAGTTTTTGATTTAAAAACAAACACAGATTAAATAAAATTACTGAATGAATTGGTACCGTCATTAAATAGATATTATCACCCACTCAGCCCACAAAGGTATTTCGTTTATGAAAAACCTACCAGCGATTAGAAGTGTTTGCCTCTAATTTTGAAGTTATTGCTGCTGCTGCCTTAAAGAGTACTACATGGTATAAAAAAGTTGTGGGGCTAGGGTGAAATATTCTCCTTTATTTTCAAAATTACTATTACTTCTTAACATCATCAATCTTGTCTTTTCTAAAATTGCTTACAGTATGCATGGCATTCCCTTTGTTTAGAACTACTAAGTTGTATGATTTTTACTGTAGAAAAGAGAACTACCAATTATAAAAGCTACTGAGTTTAAAATTAAGAGAGTTGACTTTTAGGATCCCTTCCCATGCCATTGTTCAAAGAAAGGATGTAGGAACAGAAAATGTCTCTGGGAAAATAAGCAAACAGCTGGAAAATGCTATATAGTTCAGTCAACTGGGAGCTAGCCAAGATTCAATTCAAATGCTAAGGGAGAAATACCAGACTATAGCAAAAGGATATCTTTATGAAATACAGCAAGTAAGAAATGGAAAACACACGTCAAGTCCTAGAAATATCCGCTGAAGGAAATAAATCCAGTAGAAATGTGAAGGCATTCCTGATCTTTTGTCTTGACTTCATCATGCTAGCCCAAGTCACAGCCATAAAAGCCTACTGTCTGGTCTTATTTTGGTACAATTTCTCCAAGTATACACTCATATAAACATATTAAATATGTTTAATTAGCTGAATGACTCACTCAGGAACAAACTGAGAAACTAGCCAGGCTGCAGTTGTCATGTTGAAAAGATCCAAACCCCAAGAAGAAAAATGTGTACTTTGCCAAAAAAAAAAAAAAAAAAGGTATTATTTAGAAAATACTTCATATCTATGGGGACAATTGATAGTAACTCCCCAAAATTGAATGCTTACCATATGATAATGGCTTTACTTATACAATATGATTTAGTCCAATAACAGATTTTTATCAGACTAGTAATTAGGGAATTGGTCCACTATCACATAGCTAATTATTGATTGAAAATATCAAAACCCAGTTTTATCTGGCTCCAAAACATATTTTGCTATGCTATCTCCAATTTCTAGTGATGACAATTTGAAGTGAAGGCACTGTTTCTAAGAGAAACAGGTGCTTTCTAAGAAAAGTAGGATACCCATATGTTGGATCCCTTAAATTTTGCAAAACTCCTAATTTTTTGCAAGTGGAAAACTAGTCTCTGTTCCATGCTGCTCTTAAAGTCTCCACTGAGATAACTAAGGTAATTCCTTCTTTACTGGGTAACTTGAAAAATCTTATTAAGGAGCTTTTATTTTTCTTTTAAAAGATATATTGGGGTGCAGTTTAAATTTTACTTCTGCAAGGACTTCATGACCAAAACGCCAAAAGCATTGGCAACAAAAGCCAAAATAGACAAATGGGACCTAATAAAACTCCACAGCTTTTGCACGGCAAAAGAAACGGTCATTAGAGTGAATCGACAACCAATAGAATGGGAAAAAAATTTTGCAGTCTACCCATCTGACAAAGGGCTGATATCCAGAATTTACAAAGAACTAAAACAGATCTACAAGAAAAAAACAAACAAGCCCATTCAAAAGTGGGCAAAGGATATGAACAGACGCTTTACAAAAGAAGACATACATGAGGCCAATAAACATA
>PVKP010030081.1:0-28291 GCA_004027715.1 Plecturocebus donacophilus
CTCACAATAGTGGGTAAACAAAGTCATAAAAAACAGGAACAGAAAATAGCTTTTTAACACAATTAAACACCTCTTTCTTAGCAAAACAGAGAACAGACACAGTGTCTCCTCAGACCACATAGGCATCACATCATTGTCTAGTAAAGTTATTTTCATATATCCTTTGATTGCAGTTCCGGCTTTCCCATAGCTCGACTGCATCCAACGGGAAACTGTCCGGGCTCAAGCTCACCGTATGGCGAGGTCCAATTCCGAGGGACCTCACTAGGGAACGAATCCCACAATGTTCTTAGCCAGTACCCTTTAGAAAATCGTTGGTTTGGCCAGGTGCAGTGGCTCATGCCTGTAGTCCCAGCACTTTGGGAGGCCGAGGCAGATGGATCCCGAGGTTAGGAGTTCGAGACCAGCCTGACCAACATGGTGAAACCCCATCTCTACTAAAAATACAAAAAAAAGATGAGCTGGGCGTGGTGGTGCATGCCTGTAATCCCAGCTACTCAGGAGGCTGAGGCAGGAGAATCACTTGAAACCAGGAGGCAGAGGTTGCAGTGAGCTGAGATCGAGCCACTGCACTCCAGCCTGGGTGACAGAGCGAGACTCCATCTCAAAAAAAAAAAAGAAAAGAAAATTGTTGGTTTACTATAGCTGCTGTAATAAATTACCATGAACTTGGTGGCTTAAAACAATACCAACTTATTATCTTCCCGTTCTGTAGGTTAGATATGTGACGTAGGTCTTACTGGTCTAAAAATCTACGTGCAGGCAGGGCTGCTTCCTTCTGAAGCCTCTAGGGGAGAATCTGTTTTCTTGCCTTTGTAGCTTCTGGTGGTCCTCTGCATTCCTTGGGTTGTGACCTCTTTCTCCATCTTCAAAGCCAGCAATGGCAGATCCAGTCTTATTCACATCTCCTTCTCTGACTCTTTTGGCTCCCTCTTCTACTTCTTTTTTTTTAGATGGAGTCTCCCTCAGTTGGCCAGGCTGGAGTGCAGTGGTGGGATTTTGGCTCACTGCAACCTCCGCCTCCTAGGTTCCAGCGATTCTCCTGCCTCAGCCTCCCAAGTAGCTGGGACTGCAGGCATGCACCTCTACACCTGGCTGATTTTTATATTTTTAGTAGAGATGGGTTTCACCGTGTTAGCCAGGATGGTCTCAATCTCCTGACCTCATGATCTGCCTGCATTGGCCTCTGAAAGTGCTGGGATTACAAGTGCAAGCCACTGTACCTGGCCCCTCTTCTACTTTTAAGGACCCTTGTGATTACATTGGGCCACCTGGATAATCCGAGATAATCTCCTATTTTTAAGGTCAGCTGAGTAGCAACATTAATTTCATTGACAGCTTTAATTTCCCGTTGCCGTGTAACAACATACACATGGGTTCTGGAGAATAGGACTTAGACATCTTTGGGGACCATTTTTCTGCTACCGCACCTATGCTGTCTTTCCACCTACTTGGGAAGCTCCTGTTTCTCTGATCCCCTGATCCCTGGCACAGTGCTGGCCTCTGAGATCCTTAGCAAACCCTCTGCTCTTTCGTGACTCAGAAGGGGAGGGTAGGATGCTGGGAAATGTAAACCAGCATTTGGAGCATGGGTTCTACTTAGCGCCTGTGTTCATGGAGACAAATGGGAACTTTATGGTATACTCATTCTGAAAGGATCTTTGTTGGGCTTTGCCACGGGACTGACATAATAATTCTGCCCTTGGGGTCTGTTGAAGCTTTCATGGCCCTTGTGTTTGGCCTATGAAAATAAATTGAGCTGGATACTCCTGCAGCAAGAACTTTCTCTTGGGAACGGGAAGAAGCACAGTGTTTTGTTTCAGCAGGAGCAAGCAAAAAAATGTGGCACCTGACAGGTGCTTCGAGGATGTGGGTGTAATTCACATGGTGAAGGGAGTGCCTGCTTTGGCTCTCTGCCTCTGTCTCTTCTTTCCTCCTTTTATTCAACTGGTATTTATGAAGCCCTTGAGAGTACCAGGACATACCTTGTCCAGGGCCACAAAGCCAGGAGACAGCAGAGCTGGTCTTTGGCCCAGGATTCACACTATTGAGTTTACTGTTCCAACAATATCTATCTATCTATGTATCTTTCTATGTATGTATCTATCCGTCCGTCCATCCATCCATCCATCCATGCATCTATCTATCTATCTATCTATCTATCTATCTATCTATCTATCTCTATCCGTCTGTCCGTCCATTCATCTATGTATGTACGTATGTATGTATGTATGTATGTATCTATCATCTATCTCTATCCGTCCGTCCAACCATTCATCTATGTATGTATCTGTGTATCTATGTACGTATTATCTATCTATCTTCTATCTATCTATCTATCTATCTATCCATCTATGAATGACAGGGTCTTACTCTGTGCCAAGCACAGATCCCAGAAAGTGAGCAAGGTACAGCATGGAGGCTGCAGGTGCATCCTGGCAATGCCATCGTCAATGTCTGCTCATTTAGGAGACTCCTTTTTTCCTTCCTAATAATATCCATCACTTAATGAGCACCTATTGTGCACTGTATGCTTGGGGCTTCACGTCTGTGCCCAACAACAACCTTATATGGAGGCAGGATATCTCTGCCATTTTCTAGCTCTGCAACTTGGGGTAAGTTACTTAACCTAGCAGGGCTTCAATTTCCTCATCTAAAATTGGGATAATAACTGTAGCTCCCCAATAGGGTTGTTGTGAGGATGAAATGACTGAGACACACAAAGTGTTTATAATAGTACCTGGTATAAAGTAAATGCTTTGTAAATATTAACTGTTATCGACTCTGTTTGCCAGTGAGGAAGTGGAAGCTCAGAAAGGTTAAGTAACCAGTCCATGGCCACATAGCCCTTCTCAGGTCTTCATTTGGGTGTCAGCTCCAGGACCTCCTCCTCCCTGGATCCCTTGTCACTCAGGACTGTGTAGATCCCCTCTTCCTGACCATTGTCGCTCTTACTGTTAGCATCCACCTTGTGTCACTTGGCATCCTTGAGAGCCTCAATGTCCTGCATAACTGTCTTGTTTTCCCTTTGGTGCACTTTCTCAGGATTGAAAGGTTTGGGCCGGGCATGGTGGCTCACACTTACAATCCCAGTAATTTGGGAGGCTGAGGTGGGAGGATCACTTGAGCCAAGGAGTTTGAGACCAGGCTGGGCAACATAGTGAGACCTTGTCTCTAAAAAAATAAAATCAGCGGGGTGTAGTGGCACATGCCGATAGTCTTAGGAGGCTGAGGTTGAGGGATTGCTTGAGCTTAGGAGTTCAAGGCTGCAGTGAGCTGTGATGTCACCACTGTACTCCAGACTGGGTGACAGAGTGAGACCCTACCTTAAAAAAAAAAGATTGGAAGGTTTGTAAAGGCAGGCAAGTCCCTGCCTTGTAGAGTGTAGCACATTGCTAGGGCATGTGAGAAGTTCCAAGTTTCTACAAATATTTGTGGCTAATATGGCACAGTAAAACACGATGCTTCCAATTCACCATCATCCTCACCGTGATATTATCAGTTGACATGTGTTAAGTGTTCAATTCTTTCAATTATTCTACATGGATTAACTCATTTTATCCTTATGATATCCCTCTGAGGTAGGGCTTCATTATCTCCATTTGGGGGTGAGGAGATACATGGAGGCAGAGAGATGGCTAATAATTTGTCCAAGGTTACATGGGCAGTGAGAGATAGAGTTAGGGATTGAACTGTTGGGATATAGATTTCTAGAAGGAAGAACAGCCCTTACTACAGTTCTAGGCAAAACAAAATATAATTATTCCTTGATTTTCATAGTAGAAACATTCCTGGAAAACTCAGTGTATATTAAACTCATGCAAACAATCACTTTAAGTGGCTGGGCATGATGGTTCATGCCTGTAATCCCAGCACTTTGGGAGGCTGAGGTGGGAGAATTGCTTGAACCCAGGAGTAGGAGACCAGCCTGGGCAGCATAGTGAGACACCATCTCTACAAAATATTTAAAAATTAGCCAGGTGTGGTGGAATGCATGTATGGTCCCAGCTGCTTGGGAGGCTGAGGCAGGATGATCTTCTGAGCCCAGGAGGTCAAGGCTGCAGTGAGCCATGATCGTACCAGTGCACTCCAACTTCCGTGACAGAGCGAGACTAGGTCTTCAAAAAAAAAAAAAAAAATCACTTTAGGTATAAATGTAAACTGGAGTTAGGTTGGCTGACCAGAGAATTCTAAGTAGATTTTTCTACCTGCGTGTATGCTCAGTGGGGCATTTAGAGTCCAGGCAGCCCAGGGGACAGTCTTCAACATGCAGAATGGTTTCTAATAGGACATGTCTTTCAGTGAAAGGCATGCTTTGGAGCCCCTGGCCCGCCTCCACTAAGTGCCAGCACTGTCCATCCCATTCCTATGACAACCAAAGGGTCCTTCTTACCTTTCCAAAATACCCCTTACGGGGTGCTGCCCCTTTTGGGAACTATTGTCCTTGATTGGGCTGCTCTCTTCTAACTGCCTCTGAAAGTCCTCTTGTGCTCACTTTCTCAAACCAGCATTTGGGGTCCCCTTGTTCCTCCTCTTCTCCCCCACCTGTTTAGTATCCACTTTCTCAGCTGAATTTATGGTGTCCATTGCTTTGGGTGGCAGAGTGGAAGACTGATTCCCAGAGCCCCTCCTGAGGGCCAGGTGCTGTGTTAGGTGCTGGAGTACAGTGGTGTGATCTCAGCTCACTGCAACCTTTGCCTCCCCGGTTCAAGTGATTCTCCTGCCTGAGCCTTCCGAGTAGCTGGGGCTACAGGCATGCGCCACCACACCCAGCTAACTTTTGTATTTTTAGTAGAGACAGGGTTTAACCATGTTGTCCAGGATGGTCTCGATCTCCTGACCTTGTGATCCGCCCGCCTCGGCCTCCCAAAGTGCTGGGATTACAGGCATGGGCCACAACACCCAGCCTGCTTTCCTTCTTTTTAAGAGATAGAGTCTCACTGTCACCTAGGCTAGAGTTCAGTGGTACCATCACAGCTTACTATAACCTCACACTCCTGGGCTCAAGTGATCCTCATGCCTTACTCTCCCAAGTAGTTGGGACTACAGTGCACGTTCCCACACCTAGCTAATTTTTAAACAATTTCTTATAGAGATAATATCTCGCTACGTTGTCTAGGCTGGGCTCAAACCCCTGGCCTCAAGAAATTCTCCTGCCTTAGTTTCCCAAAGCACTGGCATTACAGGCATGAGACAGTGTGCCTGCCTCCTCCCCAACCCATTAATAGGAGGGAAATGAAAGAAGCCTGAGGGTGGGGATTGTCCCTTGGCATCTGGGAGTGGGACAGTGTGTTTCTACTGCTCTGAGCCCAGGAGTTCCCCAGTAGCATGGAGGTATGGTCATGGGCCTGGCGTTTGTCTTACAGGCCAACACCAACACAGACCTGAGGCTGGCAGCTGCCAACGGAGCCCTCCTGAGACACAGGGTGCTGCTGGGGGTGACAGACACAGTGGAAGGATGCCAGAGTGTGATCCAGGTACTGTGTCTCATAGTGACATCTTCCTTAAGGCCCAATTTTATGTTGGGCTAAATGGAGAGCAGTGGCCTTATGTTCTGTCAACCTGCACAGTGTCTGCACTAGTCTGCTAATGAATGAGAGGGCTATCGGCAGCCTTTTCCTTCCTCCCTGCCCCGGTGTTTCTTCCTCGAGACACCGTCTCTGTGCAGTAACCAGTGGCCTGGAACCTTCACATGGCAGGGCTGAAAGGGAAGCGCAGATGTTGTCCAAACCTTGCTGGCCACCTGGCATTTACTCAGCAGACAGATGGAGCCTCCTCTGCGCTGTGCCCTCGGTTGAACACTGATGACACTGAGGGGCCCATGCAAGGTCCCTGTCCTGCCAGAGGATGACAGGCACACAATGAGACAGTCAACAGTAGCCTCTCTGGCCTTATAGCAAAGGGACGGCCCCCGACAAGGCTGAGAGGCAAGGTACACAGGCTCCCTTTGAAGGGCCGCATGGAGCTCACCATGGCTGGGGCTATGTCAGAGTGACACAGCGGGGAGAGATGAGGCCAGAGAGGCAGGTCAGACGCTGAAGGCCTTGTCTGCCTGGCTTGGTCATTCTCTTTGCCCCGAAGGTTGTGAGGAGATCTGAAAGTGACTAGTATGGAGTCGCAGGGTGGGTCGGAACACAGTTAGGCCAGACCTCCTGATCCTGGCTGAACTCTGCCTATTCCTCCATCCATGCCTGATCTGCCTGGTGGAATTGTAAAACCTCCTCAGCACCACATCTGCATTCTCACCAGTCATGCCCCTCACTGGGTGGGAGCCCAAGGGGTAGATGTGCATGGGAGACCTGGGAAGAGGCTCCTCATGCACCTGCCTCAGTTACCCCACGAATGCTTGTTGAGAGCCTATTATGTACCAGACACTGTCCCAGGGATTGAGGCTGCAGCAGAGACGCATGCAGGTCCCTGTGTTTGTGGAGCCTGTCACGCCCAAGATGGTGCAGGTATAAGATGATCTTACCTAACATTGTGGTGAAGAAGATGGTATCACAAGATGCCTGGCAGTCCAAGTGTGACATTGTAGACTGGGAGCTCCTGAATTTGGGGGTCCTTCTTAGCCTCATTTACCTCCAAATCTCCTTTATCCATTGGCACGTAATAGTGACTTGGCATGTGTTAGCTGAATGCATGGATGGATAGGTGACTAAAGAACAGACACATCAGCTGGGCATGGTGGCTCATGCCTGTAATCCTAGCACTTTGGGAGGCTGAGGCATGTGGATTGCTTGAATCTAAGAGTTCAAGACTAGCCTAAGCAACATGGAAAACTGTCTCTACAAAGAGTACAAAACCTGGCTGGGCATAGTGTCACATGTCTGTAGTCCTAGCTACTTGGGAGGCTGAGGTGGGAGGATCACCTGAGTCCAGGAGGTGAAGGCTGCAGTGAGCTGTGATCGCACCACTGCATTCTAGCCTGGGTGCCAGAGTGAGACCCTGCCTAAAAAAAAAGAAAAAAGGACACATCTTTTTAGACAGCTGGGTTCTTTCAGTTTCAAGATAGTACTTGGGATGATGTGATACACTATCTGGGATGTCCTTCAGATTCACTGGGGGGTGCAGTGGAAGTGGGGGTGTTGGGGACAGTTACCAAGTGAGGATGGAGAGGAATCAAGAGTGGCCATGAGGTGACCTAACAGTTGCAGGAGGATGACGGGTTGCTGTCTTCTACTTTTGTGCATTATTGGAAATTTTCATAGTAAGAAGCTTTAAAGGAATCATTTGAGAAATACTCTTTTGTGGGTAAGACATTGGGATACTAGTTGGCAAGAAGGCTATGACTTTGGGTTTCTATGGGTCAGTCCATAGGAGGAGGGAGGTCTGGGATTCAGAGGAGGTGGCCAGTGGATGGGAGTTTGGGGCAAGGGCCACCAGTTTCTCGAAGAACTTCAATTAGGATGTGCAGCAGGTATGGTCCTGACAGGATGTCATAAGATGAACGTGGCGGATTTCAGCCTGGTTAAGTTTAGTCTGGCTGGCCCCTGGGGCTAAAGTGGGGTGCAGGTGGGGTACGGACTTCTCGCCCTGCTTCCCTCCCCACAAGCACCCAGGTTGATGACCTCAGACCTGGTTGTGGGCTGCAGGTGTCAGCTCTGAAGGCTTTTACTCATTTGCATGTTCATGCCCCGCCCATTGAGGATGAAGGTGGCCTCAGGTAGGACAGGTGATGTCCAAGAGGGTTCGGAGTCTGTCTGGGATGCTCAGTGGCTTGCGGGAAATGGGCCACAGTCATTTTGAACAGAGTTGGACTTTTTCTTTTCTTTTGTCTTTTTCTTTTTTGAGACAGAGTCTTGCTCTATTGCCCAGGCTGGAGTGCAGTGACTTGGCTTGCTGCAAACTCTACCTCCTGGATTTAAGCGATTCTTGTGCCTCAGGCTCCTGAGTAACAGGGATTACAGGTGCTTACTACCATACCCAGCTAATTTTTTGTACTTTTTGTAGAGACAGGGGTTTCACCATGTTGGCCAGTCTTGAACTCCTGGCCTCAAGTGAAACCCAAAGTGCTGGGGTTACAAGTGTGAGCCACCGCATCTGGCCTGGGGTTTGACCTTTTCTAAATTTGTGCCCAAAGCCATTTTTCTACCAGTCATACAAATGAGATGTGGTCATGGTGTGAGACTCTGGGAGGGAGCCAAATGGCACGTTCCTGCCAGACAGCAGGCTAAATAGGACTGTCTCAGGGAGGGAGAGTTCCACGTTGGGCCAGCTTTGAGCCATGGTGTTCACAGCTTCTTCTCCCCACAGCTTTGGTTTGTCTACTTCGACCTGGAGAACTGTGTGCAGTTTTTGTCTGATCATGTTCAAGAAATGAAGACCAGCCAAGAGGTACGAGATCTTCAGTGAAAATACAAAACAAACTCAAAACCAGAAGGCCACGTCGTATCGATTGCATTATCTTAAAGGTGGGGAAATGTCTGAGAAAAAGTTACTTGGAAGAATACCTATGAGCAATCAGTGGTTGTTTTTGCCTAGGGAATTATGGCTGCTTTTCTGCTTCTTTTTTTTGAGACAGTCTCACTCTGTCACCCAGGCTAGAGTGCAGTGGCACAATCTCAGCTCACTGCAACCTCTGCCTCCCAGGTTTAAGCAGTTCTCCCTCAGCTTCCCGAGTAACTGGGATGATAGGCGCCCACCATGATGCCAGGATAATTTTTGTATTTTTGTAGAGACGGGGTTTCATCATGTTGGCCAGGCTAGTCTCGAACTCCCAACCTCAGGTGATCCTCCCCGCTTAGCCTCCCAAAGTGCTGGGATTACAGGCGTGAGCCACTGCACCCAGCCTTCTGTTTCTTTTTAACTCACTGCTCCTTCCATATTTCCTGTGGTGAACATATTTCGTTATAATAATACTATTAATATTAAATTTTGGTGGGTCTTGAAGTTTCATGTATTGAGGCAACTTTTACTTGTTCACAGTGCCTTTCTACCATTTATTAAGAACATCAGAGGGATCTCACTCTGCTTCTCCAGAAGAGGAAACAGGCTCTGGGATGACCTGTTACCTGCCTTTGGTCATGGAGCTGGCTGGTGATGCCCGGGTTTGCAGGCCAGGCCTCTTGTCTCTGAGCCCTGGGCTCCTTCTCTAGGATCAGCCTTTTCTGAGCTCTGGCTGCAGTGGATCTTGAAGTCAGGGTTGTGACTTAGCCCTGAATCTGGCTCTTTAGTTCCTGTGTGGCCTCGAGCAAGGCCTTTGAGTCTCAGTTTATTCATTTGCAACATCTGGATAAAGATACCCACCTCCCAGGCTGCTTCGAGCAAGTGAGAACATGAAAGGAAAACTATTTGTTTGTTTGTTTTGAGGCAGAGTCTGGCTCTGTTGCCCAGGATGGAGTGCAGTGGCGCCATCTTGGCTCACTGCAACCCCTGCCTCCCAGATTCAGGTGATTCTCATGCCGCAGCCTTCTGAGTAGCTGGGACTACAGGCACACACCACCATGCCCAGCTAATTTTTGTGTTTTTAGTAGAGACAGGGTTTCACCATGTTGGCCAGACTGGTCTTGAACGCCTAGCCTCAAGTGATCTACCCGCCTCGGCCTCCCAAAGTGCTGGGATTACGGGCTTGAGCCACCCTGCCTGGCCAAAAAGGGAAAAATATTTAGAAGCTAATAATGACCATCTATAGGGAATTACATAATACCACCAATGTGACCAGCTTTTTCTGAGGTCATCATCTGAGTCCGAGACCTCATCCTCTGCTGGGTCTGCAGCTTGCAGAGGGACTGTGTCGCAGACGCCACCCAATTTAAGCACCGCTGAGCCCCTTCTCTGTTTCCTTTGCAGTCCTTGCTGAAAAGCAGATTGAGCCAGTTGTGTGTTGTCATGGAGACTGGGGTGAGCCCTGCAACAGCGGAGGGGCCTGAGAACTTGGAGGATGCTCCTCTCTTGCCCGACAGTTCTCGTCCCATGGAGAGGCCACTCATGCAGACTGAGCTTCACCAGCTCGTTCCCGAGGCTGAGCCAGAGGTAACAGGCACTAGGGCTAGTCAGGGCCATCCTCTCTTGGGGGAATTTGTGTAGAAAAAGTCTATGTGGGGGCTTCCTAGATTCCCAGGGACATGGCTTCTCTCAGTTGGTAGACACCATACAAATCTAGCTCAGGAGTTTTCAGTCTTTTTATTCTTCATCCTAGCACTTAAAAAAAATAGTGACTAGGAAACATTTTATATTTATTGGGACTTTTTGTTGCATTATTTAATATCTTGGATATTCTTTTTGATGGTTGCATTGGATGGGTAGTTGCATGTTGATAGATTATAGCTTATTTCACCATGAACATATTGACAAATATTTGGGTCTTAATCAATTAATCAATTATTTATTCATCTATCCAGCCATTCATCTATCTATTTTAATTGCAGTTAGATAGTTGATTCTTCTTTGCATTTTTTTTTTTTGAGACAAGGTCTTACTCCTATCACCTAGGCTGGGGTGCAGTGGTATGATCACTGCTTACTGTGGCCTCAGCTTCCCAGGCTCAAGCAATCCTCCCACCTTGGCCTCCTGAGTATTTGGGACTATAGGCATGTGCCACCATGCCTGGCTAACTTTTTTTGTATTTTTATTAGAGGCAGGGTTTCGCCATGTTGCCCAGGCTGGTCTCCAACTCCAGGGCTCAAGAGATCTACCCGCCTCGACCTCCCGCTTCTTTGCATTTCTGTTGAATTCCGATTCTTCCAGCCCCAGAGTTCTGTTGGGTCCTGCCATCCACGCTGTCTCTTGGCTATGGCTAAGCACTGGTAGACCAGAAATCTGAAAATGTGGTTTGCAGCTTGTGCTACCTTCTTCTCATAGGGACAGACTCACTGTCAGGGAGACAAGCAGTGACAGTGACCTCAGGTGACCTTTGAGACTTCAGAAGAGCACTTACATCTTTTCAGCCAAGAGGTTTGGGGATTCAAGGTCCAAACCAGCCCAAGCTTTCTCTTTTGTACTGGGAGGAGTAGAAATCCTACGAGTAGTACTATTTAAAAGAGAAAGTGATAGGCCAGTGCAGTGGCTCAGCAGAGCAAGACTCTGTCTCAAAAAAAAAAAAATTATCTTTTTATGTTAATTTTTAAATTTTTATTTAGAGACAGGATTTCACCATGTTGCCAATGCTTGTCTTGAACTCCTAAGCTCCAGCTTGGCCTTCCAAAGTGCTAGGATCACAGGTGTGAGTCACTGTGCCCTGCCAAAATAATAAAAAAAAAAAAAAAAAAGAGAAAATGATAAATGTATTAATCTCTTCACTTTATCCTATTGACTTTTTTTTTTTTAAAGAGAAAAGATTGATAAGGTTATGTACTTTCTTGCAATGTGCGTGGGTGGGTTTTTGTGCAATAACTCATTAAATATGGGTCTTTTAAATGATTTTTTTTCAAATGTATTCAAACCAATAGTAATACAATTTCTTGTCATGAATATCAAGTGTGTGTGCACATGTTTTTAAAGTCACTGCCCTTATAATTTAGTTAGGGAAAATATAAACGATGCCCAAGTCTCAGCCTGGACCAGATGATCGTATTTCAGTAGGAACCCAGTGTCTGTAAAAGGTGGAAAGATAGTGATAATGACCTCTTACATTTTTACAGATTTTTTTCTCATGCATAAAATTCATTAGCATTCTCTTCAAGGTATGAATTGTTTTCCCTCCTTCCTTGATGGGTGAAATAAAGTTCCAAGAGGTCAGCTGACTTTCCCAAGGTCACCAGAAAGGGAGAGTGTGGTAAGCCAAGGGCAGAAGCCAGCCCTGCTGATTCTAAGTAGGCCAATGTTCTCGCTGCAGTTCTTTGCTTCTTACGTTACTGATTCTAGAGTAAACTGGCGAGAAGACCAATCGAGTTAGGGAGTGGTAAACTATTTGAAGTGTTTTATATTTTCTAGCACAAAGGATAACTCGAAACAAACGCTAATCTTATGTTGGAAAGATATTGAGGCCATTCGTGGAGCACTAGGTGCTGGGTTCAATGCTTTTTGTCTGTTAGGCTCTTTAATTCTCACTCTGACTTCGTGGGGTCAGTGCCACTATTTTCCCCGTTCTCCCAATGAAGAAATGGGCACGAAGTGACTGCTCTGGGTTAATCACAGAGTGATTGAGCTGAAATTCCCTCTTGGCCTTTTTGACTTTAAAGCCTGTCCTTAATTACTAACTTTATGGACATAACTAGCATTGATGTAACTCACACCTTATTTCATTACATTCAGAGTGGATGCAAGTCATGTGAAAGACCTCCAACACCATGCTTAAGGAATTTAAGCATTTCCCCTGAGATCCCATCTTCTAGACTGGTGAATGGATCTTTACAGATCTTTAAATGTGTTAATAAGAATGTGCATTAAGGCCTAGCGCAGTGGCTCACAGCTGTAATCCCAGCACTGTAGGAGGCCAAGGCAGGAGCCTAGGAGTTTGAGACCAGCCTGGGGAACATAGTAAAGATGTAGTACGATCCCGTGTCCTTTTTCTGTTTTTGAGACAGAGTTTCCCTCCTTTTGCCCAGGCTGGAGTGCAATGGTGCCATCTCGGCTCACTGTAACCTCTGCCTCCTGGGTTCAAGTGATTCTCCTGCCTCAGCCTCCCGAGTAGCTGGGATTACAGGCACCTGCCAGCACACCCAGCTAATTTTTTTGTATTTTTTGTAGAGACGGGGTTTCACCCCATGAGGCACTGTACCTGGCTTAAGACGTGTCTTTAAAAAAGAAAAAAAAAGTATATTTTTTTCAATTAAAATTTTTAATCCTTTTTTTTTTACTTAAAATTTTTTGTGTGGCAAATATACATAATATAAAATTTACCATCTTAACCATTTTAAGTATATGGTTCAGCAACATTGGGTACATTCACATTGTTACTCAACTGTCACCATCATCCATCTGCAGAATATTTTCATCTTCCCAAATCAAAGCTCTGTGCCCATTAAACACTAACCTCCCCTTCCCTCCTTCCTCCCTCCCCTCAACCCCTAGAAACCACCGTTTTTTCTCTCCCTGTGAGTTGATTACTCTAGGTGGCTCGTATTAGCGGAATCATACAGCACTTGTACTTTTGTGATAAACCTAAATTTTATAAGCAACCTCTTTTTTCCCTTTTTTATGTTTTTCTTTCTTTTTTTTTTTTTAATTTTACTGTCAGTGATCATATTTAAATGTAAGCAGTCTCTTTTAATATGTTAGGAGTACTTGTGTTAAGAAATCTACCAGGCACCTTGTATGAATTAAAGAATTCTTTTATAATGGGACTATTTCCCTCTACACCTCCACTATTTAGTAATTTTCTTCAAGTGAGTCACTTTGATCTCATGTACTTTAGACTCATAGACATTTGAAAGTAGAAAAAAATGTATTTGTGGCTGGCTAGGTTTACTTTCTTTTTATGTTTTTAAAATATATTTTTAATTTGAATTTTATTTTTGTAGAGACAGAGTCTGGCTCTGTTGCCCAGGCTGCTCTTACACTCCTGACCTCAGGTGATCTTCCTGCCTCAGCCTCCCAAAGTGCTCATTACAGGTGTGAACCACCATGCTTGGCCAGCTCGGTTTAAAAACTTAGGTAATTAGAAATTAGGTAATTTCTCTAGCGCTTTGAGCTTGCGTATCTTTTTTGTGAGTATTGTTATTGCCATTCAGCTGTTAGTTACCCACCTTGGCAATGAGGACACTGAGGCTGCAGGAGCCCCACAGCCCGTGGGTTGCAGAGCTGGGCTTCTAGACCAGGCTGGCATCTCCTGAGAGCCCCAGGTGCTGGCCTGGCCTGGTTCTTCCCAGTGAGCAAGAAGGCAGCGTGGCTTTTCCCCAGTGCCTAAGCCCTTTTCCCTCAAGGGGTTCCCCTGGGGTATTCAATCTGCTTCCCTGCCTTTCCTAGGAAATGGCCCGCCAGCTGCTGGCAGTGTTTGGTGGCTACTACATCCGGCTTCTAGTGACCTCCCAGCTCCCTCAGGTAATGGGGACACGACACACGAACTCTCCGAGAATTCCATGCCCCTGCCAGCTCATAGAAGTCTACATCCTGGGCACAGGGTGCTGCCCGTTCCTGGCCAGGTGACCTAGGGATGAAGATACTCATCTTCCTCCAAGACTGAGCAGTTGGGAAAGCTTCAGGAACCCAAGATGGGCAATGGGGAGCCCCAGGTGAGGAGAGAAGTCTCTGGGGGTACTCCAAAAGGGGTCTGACCTGTCAGCAACAGGGGTGTTGTGCTCATTCCAGGACCCAGCACAGAAATCCCTTTTTGACATCTCATGCTGATCCCTGGCCTTTGCAGAAACTGACAGCTACAGAGCTAGTCCCACCAAAGCTACTCTCTCTGCTGCTTAGAACCGTGGACATGTATGGAAGGACTGGTCCCCCATTCCTTTCATTATCCAGAGATCCCAGGAGATGTGAAGATGAGCAGACTGGGTGAATCATGTGTCCAAAACTGGCCTCAGATAATGCTTCCATCTCCAACCCCTCCATGCCAGATGGGGAAACTGATACTGAGTGAGGATACTCCTCTATGTGGCATTGCCTTGAACCCTTAAAATGGTCAGACTGCCTCTTTTCAATGTGAAGAAAAAAAAGTAAGTTTTCAGAATTCTCTCCATTTTTTAAGTTTTTCTCTCCCATATTTTGTGAAAAACAGTGGTACATGTACATGTTGTTTACCAGTACACAAGCTACCGAAGACAGAGGTCAAGGGCGGATAACTGCTGATAGGAATATTTGGGAAAGATTGATCCTGTTTCACTTGAGGACTGACTTTGTTCACAGGCTTGCACGCTTGTGGTTGTGGTTTTCTATCACAGATGTAGAAGAACAGTTCTGTTCCCCGACACGAATGTTGTCCTGGAATGAAGTGGGATCAGTCACTTGTGGAATTCTGTGAAGAGCTCAGAGGCTTCCAAGTGATCTGCTCCTGAACAAGTTTGAAGACCTATTGTTTCACAGACCCAAGTCCAAATGCCCTGACCTGGCATCTGAAGGATCCCTAGCCCCCAAGACCTAGCCTTCGTCTGTGATTTCGCTTCATCTCCCACAAAAACCCTTTATGAGTTGAAGCTCTTTCCCGGACTGACATACCTATTCCTTTCTATTTGTTGGACTCCTAGTCATGCTTCAAAGTCCAGCTTTCTGTAGCTCTTCTTTAGGAAGCCTTCCTACACAGCCAACCCTGCTGCTCTCTGCCTCCTTTAAATTCTTGATACAGCTGCTGCCTATTCTGATGTTTTATGGTATTGATTCTGTTTTCCTGTGTACATGCCGGTTTTTCTAGCTGGACTGTAAAATCCTCAAGGACAGAGACTACATGTTGTACTTTTTTGTGCATTACCTGGACCTGCAAAGGAGAAAAACAAAAAAGTCCTGTGGATTGATGGCTTTGACATCCCCAGAGCGGCTATTGCAAATTGCTGTCCAAACTCACTTGAATGATAAGATTGCTATGGACCTGGGCTGTGGACCCTATCTGCCCACTTCAAGCTGTGTAATTTTTGGCAAGTTGCTTTCTTTGGCTGGTCCTCAGTTTGCCTACCTATATAATGGGTGGATTGGGTGATTCTTTTTTTTAAAATTGACACAGAGTCTCACACTGTCACCCAGGCTGGAGTGTAGTGGCGCCATCTTGGCTCACTGCAACCTCTGCTGCCCGTGTTCAAGTGATTCTCGTGCCTCAGCCTCCCAAGTAGCTGGGACTACAGGTGCATGCTACCAAGCCTGCTATTTTTTTTGTATTTTTAGTAGAGAAGAGGTTTTGCCATGTTGGCCAGGCTGGTCTTGAACTTCTGACCTCAGATGATCTGCCCACCTCAGCCTCTCAAAGTGTCAGAATTTCAGACATGAGCCCCCACACCTGGTCTGGATAATTCTTAAGGGCCTTTCTAGGACCAAAGTTCTCGGAGTTTCTAGCTTATTCTGCTCCTTCGTAGCCCTTGGCCTGTTTCTCTTTATCTACATGTAGAAACATCTGGCAGCCCCACATGGCTGAGCTGACCTGGGTCTAGTATGCCCTGGGACGGAAGACTAGCCTACCTAGCAAGAGACCTGGATTTTTCTTCCTGATCTGCTGCTTCCAAGTTGTGTGACCTTGGCTAAGTCACTTCACCTTTCTGACTGTCACTTTGCTTTTTAGTAAAGTGTATCTGGTGAATAAGAAATGTTGTTAAAGCACATGACTCACCATTCAAGAGACGGGTCTGACCATTCACTTTCTCTGTGCCAGAGAAGAGAGATCATGAGTGTGGACCAGCCCCTGGAAAGGCGACTTTAGTCAAGGCTGAGAGCAGCTTTGCCCAAGGAAGTTATTCATGAAGGTGACCACTGTCTTTCTCACCTGGCACAGAGGAAGTGTTGGCTGTGAATATGACCAATAGAAAACCCGTATTTCTCATTCAGTCTTAGAACCCTGGTAAGTATAATAAGAGAATAAAAAAGTGTTTGTTAAATGAAAAAGCAGCAGTTTTTTCAATTTTAAGGTTTACTTAAACAGCCTTTGATGTGTGTTTCTTTTCCTGTCTTTAGAATTTCTGATAGTCTCACCTGGTGGGTGGGCTGTTCAGGGTATGCACACAATGTATATTTCCCCTGTGTCAGTGCCTCAGTTTCCTCATTTATAAAATCTTCATGATCTCTGCCTTACTTACTTTACAGGGTTGCTGTGAAGATCAGATACTACACACAAGAATGCTCATCAGTTTTTAAATTTTATTTAATTTTCTTTAAATGTAATTTTTTCATAGAGCTAGGGTCTTGTTATGTTGCCCAGTCTAGTCTTGAACTGCTGGTCTCAAGTGATCCTCCCACCTTGGCCTCCTATGGTGCTGGGATTACAGGTGTGAACTACCATGCCTAGGCAGCTCCTAAGTCTTAAGGCTTTGTGTTAATGATAGCTGTGGCCATGATGGAGGCAGTGTGATGTCTTCGAGTGGGAGTGAAGGCGGTAACTCACTGCATGGATTCTAGAGTTCCATTTATTCTAATCCAAATTCTTCCACTTAAGAACAGTGTTCTTCCTCTCACTGAGTCTCATTCCTCATCTATAGGATGAGGATAAGAGCACTTACCTGGCAGGTTGTTGTGAGGATTAAATGATGTAAAAAAAAAAGTCAACTGCTTGCAACTTTGAATTCCAGACTTGAGTGAGAGCTCAATAAATTGTTGCTTAGAAAAAAATTCTGTCTTGTATATAGTAGACACCTGATGTATATTTTTGTTGATGTAACAGGTCATTAACAGTTAAGGTTATTCAGTCTGCATCAGACCTCAGCTATTTCAGTGCCATACCTGGATATATTTATGTGAATAAAGATTTTAGTCAAATCTCTGAAATTCAGCATGCAGAGATAGTATAGCAAGGAGATAAAGAGCAAGCTTGTGACTTTGGGCAAGATACTTATTCTTTTTGTACTTTCTATACCTAATTTCCTCATCTATTAAGGGGTGTGTGTGATAATAAGGGGGGGTTAACGGACATGACTGAGGTGAAACACAAAGCCTGGTCAACAGTAAGGGCTCCGTCAGTGGGGGTGTTCCTTCTGCAGCTGCTGGCTGCTATTGGCCTCTTGTTCATGTTATCCTATGTTATCTTATAGTCTGGTGTTTTTACATTTAAGTCTGTGATTCATTTTGAGTTAGTTTTTGTGAGGGGTATAAGGTCTCTATCCAGTTTATTTTTTTTGGCATATTTATTCCAGCATCATTTGTGGAAAAGACTCTCTTTGCTCCATTGTATTGCCTTTGCTTTTTTTTTCAAGGATAAGTTGACTATACTTATGTGGGTCTTTTTCTGGGCTCTGTATTCATTCCATTGATCTGTGTATCTGTTCTTTCCCGATAACACACTGTCTTGATTACTATAGCTTTGTAGTAAGTCTTGAAATTGAATTGGGTAGTGTGAGTCCTCCAAATTTGTTCTCTCTTAATGTCGAGTTGGCTATTGTATGTCTTATGCCTTTCCATTTAAACTTTGGAACTGGTTTGTCAATATCTACAAAATAACACACTGTTTATTTTGATTGGGATTGCATTGAATCCATAGATCAAGTTGCAAGAACTGACATTTTCACAATATTGATTTCTATCCACAAACATAGAATCTGTCTTCATTTATTTAGTTATTCTTTGATTTCTTTCATCAGTTTTTTTTAGGGTCTTTTCTTTTTCCTACAGTTTTTTTTTGGGTAGTTTTTCATATTTTGTTAGATTCATACCTAAATATCTTATTTTTGGGGGTGCTAATATAAATTATATTGGTGTATTGGTTTCAAATTACATTTGTTCATTGCTAGTATATGGGAATGTGATTGACTTTTATCTACTCACATTGTATCCTGCAACCTTGCTATAATTTCTTATTAGTTCTAGAAGTTGCTCTGTTGATTTTTTTTGTTGATGAGACAATCATCTCACCTATAAACAAAGACAGTTTTATTTCTTTCTTCCTCATCTGTATACTTTTTATTTCCTTTTCCTGTCCTATTTCGTTGGCTTGGACTTCCAATATGATGTTGCAGAGTAGTGGTAAGAGGGAACATTCTTGCCTTGTTTGTGACTGTACTGGGAGTTTCTAGTGTCTCACTATTTTTTTTTTTTTTTTTGAGACAGAGTCTTGCCCTGTTGCCCAGGCTGGAGTGCAGTGGTGTGACTTTGGTTCACTGCTACCTCCATCTCATGGGTTCAGGTGATTTTCCTGCCTCAGCCTCCTGAGTAGCTGGGATTACAGGCCTGCCCTACCACACCGGGCTAATTTTTTTTTTTTTTTTTTTGAGACAGGGTCTTACTCTGTCACCCAGGCTGGAGACTGGAGTACAGTGGCATGATCACAGCTTACTGCAGCCTTGATCTCCTGAGCTCAAGCAATCGTTCTGGGTAGCTGGGTCTATATACCACACCTGGCTAATTTTTTTTTTTTCAAAATGGAGTCCTACTCTGTCCCCCAGGTTGGAGTGGAGTGGCAGGATCTCCGCTCACTGCCACCTCTGCCTCCCAGGCTCAAGTGATTCTCCCACCTCAGCCTCCTGAGTAGCTGGGAGCACAGGTACGCACCACCATGCCTGGTTAATTTTAGTATTTTTGGTAGAGATGAGGTTCTGTCATGTTGCTGTTGCTTAGGCTGATCTTGAACTCCTGAATTCAGGTGACCCACGCGGCTTGGCCTCTCAAAGTGCTGAGATTACAGGCGTGAGCCACCATGCCTGGTCTGGGCCACCACATCTGGCTGTAATTTTTAAATTTTTTGTAGAGACAGGGTCTCATTATGTTGCCTGGGTTGGTCTTGAACTCCTGGAGCTGATCTTCCCACCTCAGCCTTCCAGAGTGTTGGGATTTCAGGCATGAGCCACCATGCCCAGACCAGATGTTCTTATCAAGTTGAGAAAGTTTCCTCTCTATTCCTTCTTTACTGAAATTAGCTTTCTTTTGATTAGTCATTGCATAGTATATCTTTGTTCATTCTTTTACTTTTGACCTCTTCACATTCTTATATTTAAGGTTTCATCCTTGTAGGCATGTAAGATGTGCTTTTTTGAAATTCAGTTTTTTCTAAATCAGAATATTAGCACATTATGTCTAATGTGTTTACTGATAGATTTGGGTTTGAATGTACCATCTTACTAATAATTCTTTCTGTTGGCTTTCTCTTTCTGTATTCTTTTTTCTGTCTTTTTTCCTTCTTTTGGATTAAGGTTGTTTGTTTGTTTTGGGTAATTTCTCCTTTATTAGCATATGAAGTATACTTTTCTTTTAGTTCTTACCCTAAATTTAACAAGCATCCTTGACTTATTGAAGTGTATCATAAGTGATCACTTCTACCATTTCCTGGACAACCCAGCGACTATACAATTATTATTATTAAGACGAAGTCCCCCTCTGTGGCCCAGGCTGGAATGCAGTGGCACAACCTTGGCTCACTGCAACCTTTGCTTACGAGGTTCAAGCGATTCTCCTTCCTTAGCCTCCAGAGTAGCTCGAATTACAAGTGTGCACAACCACGCCAGGCTAATTTTTGTATTTTTAGTAGAGATGGGTTTCACCATGTTGTCCAGGCTGGTCTCAATCTTCTGGCCTCAAGTAATTCTCCTACCTCTGCCTCCGAAAGCACTGGGATTACAGGTGTGAGCCACCATGCCCAGCCTGAGTTTTTAATTTCATCTATTGCATAATTTTGTTTTTTAAAAAATAATTCCCAGTTCTGAAATACAATTACCAATCTCGTCATCTGTTCTCCTCAATATTTAATTGTACTGCTTTTAAAGTTGACGTCTCTGGTTCTTTTTTTTTTTTTTCCTTTTGCTTTTCAGTCGGTTGGTCTTATTTTTTGATAGTCATGATAACTTTTCATTAAGTGCTAGACATTTAAAAAAATGAAATATCAAAGAGATATATAAGGATCTTCCCTCAGACAGAATTTGCTTTTGCTTCTGGGAAAAGTAGGCTTGAGATAAATTTGACCCTGGGCTTTGTGAGAGCTGGTCTAGTTGTGATTAAACCTTACTCTCAGGTTGCAGCCCTTCAGGGGTTTTAGCTGAAAACGTGTTTTTATATATATATTACATATGTAAACATATATGTTATATAAATATATATTTAATATATAAACATATATTATAACATGTTTTATATATAACATGTTATAGATATAATATTTAATATATGTTATATATATATATATATACATATACACACATACATATATTTTCTAACCAGAACTCCTCTTTTATGGTGAGCCCTATACCTCCAATTTTTGTTACCCAAGCTGTGAGACTTCTGAAAGCTCTACTCAACTTTTCAGCCACTTGGACTTCTTAGAACTTGGCAGGTCCCTCAAGGAGATAAGAAGTCTTCAGTGTTCATCTTCTCTCTCTGTACTTTTCTCTCCAGTGTCTTGGCCCCTCATGTTCTGACTATGTTGATATTTCTCTGATGCGTTCAAACACATTTAAGAAAAAAAAAATTGCTTTTAAACTGCTGTCAGCAGGAGGGTTGGTCTGATACAAGTTAGTTTTCCATGGTCAGATGTAAATCCAACCGTGGCTTCCATGATTATTTGTGTTGTTATTATTTGAAAATCCTTCGAAGAAAGATATCACCCTGTGGCTGAGAGCCCTTTAAAAATTTCAGAGGGTGGAGGCTTCTTTGCATCCCTTCTGTGAAGGAGGTTCTAAATTATCAAAGCAGGAAGTGACATTTAAGGAGCATCTTTTTTGTGTAAAGCACCTGCTGTAGCTGGTGCTGGAAGCAGTTCCAAGAAATAAGGAACATGGGGTTTGCTGGGGAAGGCAAGTGGGACCTTGGCATGAGAGGAGGTGAGGAATGCATAGGGTAAGGAGAATCTGAGTAAAAGGGTGGGTCCGGGGGATACAGTATGAGAATGGCAGTGGGAGAGGACTCTGGACATGAGGTCCAGGAAAGTGAACTGCATCTTCACCCAGTGGATGTCAGTGGAGTCTCATCCCATGGGGAAGAGGTGCCGCAGTGCAGTGAGCTGACAACACACACATGTGGTAAACCTCTCTGCTTCCTTCCACCCATAGTTCTTTTACCCTTTCCTGCTAAATACTGCCAACCTTCTTAATATGGCCATCTGGATGTCCCAGAGGACTCTCCAGCTTGGAATAGCCCAAAATTAAGTGATCTGCTGTGTGTTGTCAACTTGGCCTCAATACCACAAGGACCTCATTCCCTGGAATCTCCATTCCTGTATGGTTCTGAGTTAGAATTGGCCAGCTTTGCGTGAGAAATATGACTCAAGGCCCACTTCTTCATCCTTACTGCTGCTTCCCTACTTTAGGCCTGTATCACTGTCCTGATCACCTAGGCAGTTGCTTAATTTGTTTTGTTTTGTTTTGGTTGAGATGGGGTCTTGCTGTGTTGCCCCGGCTGATCTCAAACTCCTGGCCTCAAGCGATCCTCCTGCCTCTGCCTCCCATAGTTCTGGGACCACAGGCATAAGCCACTGTGCCTGGCCCAGCCTCTTAATTTGATTTCTGCATTAGTCATGATCCAGTCGGGAGACAGAAGCCACATAACAATTTGAATATGAGAAGTTTAATATAAGCACTAACTAGAACGGGGGATTGGAGTAATGAAGGCATGGTAAGAAGTCAGGAGAGCTTTAAAGAATATAGGAGTAGTGGACATAAGGAGCAGCTAACACCCCTAGAACTAAGAAAGAACATCCCCAGGCTCCATCCCAGCTGAGGTCCAGACCTCAGCTGGGAAGGACATGGCAGTGGCTCACAATGGCAGAGAAGTCTGGGAGAATGTTCTAGAAGTCTGCCCTTGGGTGCCAGGGAAAGCTGTCATGGAGCGGTGTCTGATTAGGGGCACACCTCCTATTTGTGGGGGACACTAGGAGAAGCTGCTAATTGCAAAGTGCTACTGACCACCATCTTCTGCAGGATTCCTATTCTGGAAAAATTGCCTGCACTGCAGGAGGGAGATGCGGGAGAAGCTGTGAGCTCTGTGCCTTTAAGAGCCCAGTACGACCAGAAGGAAGGCCCAGGCCTCCTCCAGTGTCTCTAGCACCCCCTCCTGACAGAGCCTAGCATTGCACCAACTACCAAAGGAAAAATATTTAAAGGGCCAGCCTTGTTTTTGAAGAGTGAAACATTTGGGGTCCAGAGCAATACCTGAATATCATTCTACCATTATCAAGGGGCCGCATAACTGAGTGGTTAAGAGTGTGGACTCTGTAGTTGAGTTTCTTGAGTTCAAGTCTTAGCTCTGGCACGTTAATATAAATTGTGTAAACCTGAAAAGATTTATTTAACCTGAGTCTCAGTTTCCTAATCTGTAAAATCAGGTAGCAATAGTTCTGACCTCATTGGGTTGTTGTGCTGATTGGGTTGATATTTATGAAGCACTTAGAAGAGGACCTGGCACAGAGTAAGCAATGCACCAGATTGTCTATTGCGATTATTATTACACTGAAATCCATCCCTCAAATTGTAGTCAGGATGGGCTTTCCATTGTAAGTATGAATTTTACTCCACCATCCTATGGCATAGACATATTCCTTTATTCTTCCCCTTTCTGAGGCGGGGCAGGCATAGGGAGTACTAATTAATAAGTTGTCTTCTGGCCGGGTGCGGAAGACATTAGCATTCCCTGTGCTGGCCTCAGGATTACACTCCTGACCTCAGGATTTCACCTGTAATCCCAGCTTTGGGAGGCCAAGGTGGGTGGATCGCCTGAGGTCAGGAGTTTGAGACCAGCCTGGCCAAAATGGCAAAACCCTGTCTCTACAAAAAATGCAAAAATTAGCTAGGTGTGGTGGCACATTCCTGTAGTCCCAGCTACTTGGGAGGCTGAGGCAGGAGAATCCTTGAACCTGGGAGGTGGAGGTTGTAGTGAACTGATTATGCCATGCACTCCAGCCTAGGTGATGGAGCAAGACTTCATCTTAAAAAAAAAAAAAAGTGTTGTCTTCCAACTCACCTTGTTTGTTATGGTCTGAATGTTAATGTCCCCCTCCCCACCCAAGTTCATATGTTGAAATCTTAACTCCCAAGGTGATGGTATAAGAATTGGGGCCTTTGGGAGGTTTAGGAGGATTAGGTCATGAGAACAGAGCCCTCATGATTGAGATTAGTGCCCTTACAAAAGAGCCTGAGAGAGACCCCTCTTCCCTTCTGCTATGTGAAAACATGGCAGGAAGCGCTGTCTGTGAGGAACAGACCCTCACCAGACACTGATTCTGCTGGAGCCTTGACCTTGGACTTTCCAACCTCCAACACTGTGAGAAATAAACTTCGGTTGTTTGTAAGTCACTTAGTTATAGTATTTTATTTTAGTAGCCTGAACGGACTAAGGCACTGTTCATAGTACAAAAATCGGAAATCAGGCTTTGTCACTTTCTTGCTTGAAACTCACCTGTGACTTCCCATTACCTTCAAGATAGAGTCCAGCTCCCTTTCCCTGGATACAAAGCTCTCGATGCTCTGCCCACCTCACCTCCCACCAAACTCTGGCTCAGGTTTTCACTTGAGTCATCCAGACTTGATAGTTTGCTAAACTCATGCCCTCCCAGGTCGTGTCTCTTTTTCCAACTTTGCTGATTGTGTTTCCTCCTTCTGGAATATCATCCCCTCTCCTTCTGGCTAACTCCCTTTCAACCTTCAGAAAACTCAAGCACCATCTCCTCCGGGAAGCCTTTCCTGAATCCCCCAGTCAGTTGCAAAACGCGTCTTCTCCATTTTGCTCTCCAAGGTTTTGCCCTGTTATGTCAGAGTGATACACTTCTGTGCCTGGCTCCCTGGATCATGTGGAAACCATGTGGGGTCTTCTGCATTATTACTCATGATTCCATGCTCTATGTTTCAGCACAAGCAGTGCTGCATATCTGCACTGGCTACGCATTGCATAACTCTAGGGCTGCTCTTCTTGGAGTTTTTCACAACCTGCCCTGCTCTTCCCTATGGCCCTGAGCGTCAAATGGAGTCGCACAGTAGATGAGCAGAATTGTGCCCTCAAGCTCTGAACATTTTTGACAGTGGCCTGTTACACAAACTGGCCTCTCCTAAGGAGCACTTCCTTGATAGGTTGGTTAGGAATGACTGAAACAAAACGTGTTAATGTGTTAAAATGATCAAACCACATTTCTTTCCAAGAGGTGGCAGGGTCTAATTGCTCCATGTTCTTAGGAATGTCAGAGGTAGGGCTGGGAAAGGGGGAAAGAGGAGAGACGTGTCCTCTGATGTGACCAAGGACTTTAATTGGAGGCAGCTCCCCCCATGGTGGCTTTTTCAGAAGCTGGAGTGACTCTTGCTGGTGGCACAGGGATGGCTCAGACGTCTTCTCCTCTTGCAGGGGAGTTTCTGAATTAGTCTTCATGACTCCTGTCCACTGCCCTCTTCCTCATGGAGACGCCCAGCAGCTGTGCAGCCTCGAGAATCCGCATGGGTGCTGCTGGCTAGAATGCTCAGGGCCTCCTAAGGGTGGATGCTTTGAGCATCATGCGGGTATCATAGGGGAGGCGTGAATGTCTGTTTGGCACAGCACTATGGAGAGAATTTGTGTTCAGATCTGAAAGAACAGGAATAAATGTATCCTGGGTAAAGGCTTTGAGTGATGCATGAATAAATCTTGGTCATACTCCACTCAGAGACTCCTCAACTCATTCATGGCTTTGAAAATAAAAGTTTGCTTGCATGAGCTAAGAGTGACTTCAAGCTGGGTAAAGCAGCTGAGATTTTAGAGTTGACGCATTACCTCAGCATGGCCCAGCTGATCCTAATACATGTCCACAGTTACCGTTTGTGCATACATTTACACACGGTGCCTCCCTTCCTCCTCCTAAGAGCCCGTGCAGTGGGCAACATATTATCGTTATCCTCATTTTGGAGAGAAGGGATATTATCGTTATCCTCACTTTGGAGAGAAGGATGCTGAGGTTTAGAGAGGGAGGGTCAGCGACATGCCCAAGCTCAGTAAGCAGCTGAGGCAGAGTTTAAACTACCATCTAATAAAATTATGGCCAGGTGTGATGGCTCACACCTGCAATCCCTGCACTTTGGGAGGCTGAGGCCGGTGGATCATGAGGTCAGCCTGGTCCAAGACCAGGCTGGCCAACATGGTGAAACCCTATCTCTACTAAGGATACAAAAAAAAAAAAAAAAAAAAATTAGGTGTGGTGGCCCGTGCCTATAATCCCAGCACTTTGGGAGGCTGAGGTGGACAAATCACAAGGTCAGGAGTTCGAGACCAGCCTGGCCCACATGATGAAACCCTGTCTCTACTAAATATACAAAAATTAGCCAGGTATGGAGGTGCGCACCTGTAATCCCAGCTACTCAGCAGCTACTCAGGAGGCTGAGGCAGGAGAATCACTTGAACCTGGGAGGTGGAGGTTGCAGTGAGCCAAGATGGTGCCACTGTGCTCCAGCCTGGGCGACAGGATGAGACTCTGCCTCAAAATAAATAAATAAATAAATAAATAAAGTTAAACGAACTCAGTGAATAAATAAACTGCCATGGAGGACTAAAGCCAGTGATTTCAATTAACATCTACTACCTAATAACGAATCTCTAATAACTGATAGAGTCTTTAGGCTGTGTTGTTCCAGGCTAGAGTAACTACGCCCTTTCCACACTCCCAGAAGGCTGAAAGAAATCTGAGAGGGTCTCAGCAGGAGGTGGCCAGGGAGGCAGAGGCCCAGAGAAATGATTCAGGTATTCCTGTCACTATTACACACCCACGTCTGGAACCTACTGAAGGACCATGGATGATGCTGTTGGAACACCCTTGGACTGTGGAAGCCAACAGTGGTAGAAGAGCCCTCGCTGGCCTTGCAGCAACAACAGAAGATCTTGGACCCCATGTTTTGGGGGCAGTGGGAGGAGGAAAGGGCTCCTGGCTTTGCAGCATCAATCCCAGAAAGCCATTGTTACTTAAGCACTGGGTCACACTAGGCCCTCCCCTCTCTCTGACCTGCTGTAGCTCCCTGTGGCCAGACGTTCCAGGCCCACCTGCTTGGGCCCACCACTGTGCACATTTCTTCCACCTGTGGAAAGGACTTGGAGCCTCTGCTCTGCCAGTCTTCACCTGTAGCATTGCCTTCCTGAACCGCAGATGTTGGGGGTCTGGCACCATTCTCTGGACAGCGTTGTTTTCTAGATGAACTCAAGACTGCTGCTGAAAAATGTGGCTCTCTTCTTTGCCAGGTCCTATGGCAGCAGAACCCAGGAGATGCAGCAGTCCACACAGACAAGCTCGTGTTTAGGAGTCAGATTGGCCTTCCCTCTAGGTGTGTGTGTGCTCTTGGGTTGTAATCTCTACTTCACTTTATTTTATTTTATTTATTTGTTTTTGAGACAGTCTTGTTTTGTAGCCCAGGCAGGAGTGAAGTGGCATAATCATAGCTCACTGCAGCCTCGAACTCCTAGGCTTAAGTGATCCTTCTGCCTCAACTGCCTGAGTAGCTCGGGCTACAGGTGTGTGACACCACACCTGTCTAATTTTTTTTTTTTTTCACTTTTTGTAGAGACAGGATCTTGCTATTTTGACCAGGATGGTCTTAAACTCCTGGCCTCAAGTAATCTGCCTGCCTCAGCCTCCCAAAGTGGTGGGATTACAGGCACGAGTCACTATGCCCAGCCACTGGCATCACTTTCTTATCTGGAAAATGGGAATGGTAATACGACCTTGGAGTCATGAGAGTGTCTGTAAACTGGCCGCTCTGAGGGGAGGTGCTCCAAACTGCTTTCCATGCTCATTGTCTTCCGATGTGGCTCCATTATTCTAGCTGGGCCCAGGTCCCACGGGAGCATGATGATGAAGCCCAGCCTTGCTGGTCCCAGTCCTGGCACTGCCACTCACTTGCTGTTAATTTTTTTCAAAAAAGATTATGATTTATTAATTAGATCTGCTTTTTAATACTCTGGTAAATTCACTGCAACCTCTGCCTCCTGGGTTCAAGCGATTCTCCTGCCTCAGCCTCTTGAGTAGCTGGGGCTACAGGTGTGTACCACCACACTGGGCTAATTTTTGTATTTTTAGTAGAGACAGGGTTTCACCATGTTGGTCAGGCTGGTCTGGAACTCCTTACCTCACAATCCACCCACCTTGGCCTCCCAAAGTGCTAGGATTACAGGCCTGAGCCACCGTGCCTGGCTGCTTTTTTTTTCCCTTTAATCTCAGAAAGTAATTTGAATAGAAACAGCCGTGGTGTCAGGAACACTAACATTCATTGAGCATTTGGGCAGATCCTTTGACATCGCTGAGCTCATTTCATTTTCTTTTTTATTTATTTTATTATTTTGTTTTTTGAGAAGAAAGAAGAAGAATAAAAGAGAAAAAAAAGAAAGGGAAAGGGGGAGAGAGAGCGAGAATCTTGCTCTATTGCTCAGGATTTCATTTAAATCTGTGAAATGCTTATGCAATTACTAAAAAGTGATTTATTTCCTATTATGTGATCACTTTTAGAATAGGTATGACATAATATTGAGAAAAATATATGTTTTGTGGATATGGGGTGGTAGGTTCTGTAAATATTTATTAAATTTGCTTGTTTCAAGTCTGTGTTCAAATCGTTTTTTTTTTCTTTTTGCTCTCCATTAAGTTAGTAGATCTTCCTCCATCCCTTTATGTTAACTCTTTGTGTGTCCTTGCCTTTAAGAAAGGTCTGAATACAGCGTACTGATGGGTTTTAACTTTTTATTCAGTTTGTCTGTTTGTTTTGATTGGGGCATTTAATCCGTTTAAGTTTAGGCTTAATATTGATATATGTGAGTTTAATACTGTTATTTAAGGCTAACTAGCTGTTTGCCCATTAGTTGATGTAAATTCTTCATTGTTGTAATATTCTTTACTTTTTGGTAAGTTTTTAGGATAACTGAT
>PVKP010030082.1:0-28260 GCA_004027715.1 Plecturocebus donacophilus
GAGGACCTCCATGTGTGAGGTTTCATCTGTATTATAAGACCACCTTTTTTAGCCAGACCTTCTCTTCTCTCACTGCCATAGCCTGCCTTGCCACCATAACCTGTTTTGACCACGCACTGAGCCCTTATTTTATTTTATTCATTCATTTATTTATTTATTTATTTTGAGATGGAGTTTTCCTCTTGTTGCCCAGGCTGGAGTGCAGTGGTGCGATCTTGGCTCACTGCAACCTCCACCTCCTGGGTTCAAGCAATTCTCCCGCCTCAGCTCCCAGGTAGCTGGAATTGTAGGCATTTGCCACCATGCTGGGCTAATTTTTTGTATTTTTAGTTGAGACAGGGTTTCACTGTGTTGACCAGGCTAGTATCGAACCCCTGACCTCAGATGAGCCACCTGCCTTGGCCTCCCAACTTGCTGGGATTACAGGCATGAGCCAACGTGCCTGGCTGAGCCCTTATTTTTTCTGTAAACTCAAGATGGTACATAAGCTTCTGAACCCCATGTGGGGTTTCGGGTAATTACTATGTGCTTCCCCACTGTGCGTGTCAATAAATTTGTATGCAATTTCCTCTATTAATCTGCCTTCTGTCAGTTGATTTTTCAGTAAAACTTCAGAGGGTGAAGAGGAAGTTTTATGTCGGCCTTTATATTTCTCAGTGGTTGGACTGACTACACAGTTCAGATGCTGTTTCATCCTTTGGCAATATCCAGCAGGGCAAAACTTTATTATAGCAACACTTCCTTTCTACTGAATTGCTTACATTCCTTTCAAAGTGTTTGGTAGCCTGTCGAATATGCTTTTACAGCCCCTAATATCTACCATTATTAAGGAAACATTCTTTATTCATCTGTTTACCTAATAGCCTTCTATACAAGACAGATTGAAGACAAATATTACCAGCCTTATTTACAGGTAGAGAAATTCAGATTTAGAGAGTTAAATATGTATAGTGAGTCATGCAGAGAGTAATCAGGCCATGTGGCTAAAACATTCAAACCTTGTGTTCTCTGTCCTTTATCTTTTTCCCTGGATTACTCTAACTCCCTGATGAATGAGTCAGTAATTAATTTTTTTTCCTACAATTATTGTTCATCATTTTCTTCCTTATCATATGTATCAAATGGGAAAGTGAAGAGTAATGTCATAATTAAAGATGTAAAAGATGCAAGGGTGATGGTCCCTATTTCATCTCTGTTAAATTTACCAGTCTGCCTCCTGCAGAAATGGGTGGATTCTAGAGAATGACTGTAGTATAGACCACTGTGAACTCAAATAGTAGCCAGCACAACTGATATGCTGGATGTAGTTTCATTGCTAGAGGAGATTTATAAAGCCTCCCTTTCCTATGGCTATTGATTTAGTGAATGCATTCTTTCATATTCTGGTCAGCTAACAGGATCAGGAACAGTTTGCATTCATGCGACTGGCCAAAATGCTTTTCACTTCAGGGATATGCTAATGCTCCTTCCCTCTCTCCTAATAAGTCTTAGGAGATTAGGCCTGTCAGAGTCCCTTGGAACATTACATCAATCCATTATATCAATGACATCATGCTGACTGCACATGAGGAACAATAAGTGACTAGCATGCTGAAAGCCTTATAAGACATGTGTGCTCCTGGTAGAAGATAAACCTCCATGAAGATTCAGGGACCTGCCCTTTCAGTAAAATGATCAGGGGTCCAGGGTTCAGGGTATGCTAGGATATTTCTTTCAAAATAAAAGACAAATTGATACTTCTTGCATTTCCTATGATAAAGCAAGAATACTTTGGGTTTTGGGTTTTGAGGCAACACATTCCATATCCAAGAATATTGTTTTGGCCTAGAGAAGGCTGCTGGCTTTGAATGGAGTCAGGAGCAAGAAAGGGCTCTGAGGCAGGTCCAGGTAGCAGTGTGCAAACACCCCCACCCCATAAGCCATACCACCTGGCAGACTCTATGGTGTTGGAGGATTCTGTGGTGCAAAAAAGTGCAGGGTGGAGTTTTTAACAAGTTCCTGTGAAAGAATCCCAATTCAGGACAGCTTTAGGTAGGCACATGACTGATCTAAGACTACTTTTCCTAGCCTCCTGTGAAGCTTTGTGTAAATATGTGACTGTGTTCTGGCCAAAGCTATATGAACAGAATAATGTGTGCTTCTCCTGTTTGTGTCCCTAAGAAGAAATCTGCATTCTCCTAATTCCATTGTTCCTTCTTACAGGTGACCAAGAGGCTTAGCATTCCCCTCAGACTATTTCAGACAAGTTTGTTGATTATAGGATCTTGACTTTTCTTAGAGCGTTTGCTTTAGAAAATTTGCAATTGTGAATTCTTTTCCTCCCCCTTTAAAATGTAAATTTTTTTCCCAGCTTCTTGCCAAATTTACAATCCAAAGATGTCTTTCTCAAGGACCTGGAACCCACCCCTTAGAAATTTTGTCCAAGGAAGATATTGCCTCTGTCTCTTAGTCTCTCTGTTGGGGTAGGTGACTAACTTCCCTAAGTGCCAATTATAAAACACAAATGGCCTAATCACATGGACCAGTCTGCTCCCTAATATCATCCAGGACTTTTCCACCAGCTCACCCTAATGCTTCAAAACTTTCCTGCCTTTTATTTTGACGACATTGAATCTAATTTTTCTTCTCTCTTGCAGTTGTTTTGAATAAGGTTTTCCTTGCCCGTTTAACTCTGACCAGTGCAATCTTTCTTTGACACAGCTTCATAATGAAGAGAACTGGGGCAGCTGCTTTGGACGTCTTGGAGATTGCAAAGCTTTCCTTCACCTTCCATTGCTGTACCACCTACTTCTTGACCATGACGTGAGAGAAGAATAAACATCCACTTTATTTTAGCAGCTGAATTTTGTGTCTCTTTGTTGGAGCGGCTTCTACTGTTGTAAGTAATACAAGGGCCATTTGGCCAAGCTACTTTAAGAAGATGAACAAAATGAAGCTTTTTACAAATATAAAATTTAACTTTGTTTTCCTCCTGTAAGCATAAATTATCACATTACACTTTGTTGAAAGTCGAAACTAAGTAAAATACAGAAGTACTTGCAGTATTTTATCACACAATAATTTCAATAAATAAATAAATTTAGTCTTAGACTAAAATCACATTTTTAAGAAACTTGAAAACAAAGAGTGAATAAATATTCATTTTAAGGGTCAGGTCAGCCAAATTATACAATAATTTATTTATTAGAAAAGCATTGCAGAGAACCTACATTAAAGTCCCTTTTTATTTACTCAAGGATTTAACAAAAAGAAGTGAATATAAAGATGTGGTATGTGTAAAAAGAAATATTTCTCTGTGTTATGGACCTAAATATATTTTTTCTCAGTATTCTTTTTTTATTTTTTTATCTTTAATTTTAATGGATACATAGTAGCTGTATATATTTTTGGTATATATGAGATATTCTGATACCAGCATTTAATGCATAATAATCACATCAGGGGAAATGAGGTATTCTTTACCTCAAGTATTTATCATTTATTTGTGTTATAAGCATTCCATTTATACGATTTTACTTATTTTAAAATGTACAATGAGTTATTGTTGACTGTAGTCACTCTGTTGTGCTATCAAAAACTAGATCTTATTCATCCCAACTACCTATATTTTTGTACCCATTAACCATCCAAACTCCCTCCACTCCCCACTACCCTTCCAAGCCTCTGGTAACCATTGTTTTACCCTGTGTCTTCAAGAGTTTAGTTTTAATTTTATTTTATTTTTAGACCCCACAAATGAGTGAAACCATGCAAAGTGTGTCTTTCTGTGCCTGGCTTATTTCACTTAATGCAATATCCTCCATTTCCATCCGTGTTGTTGCAAATGACAGAATCTCATTCTTTTTCAATGGCTGAATGGTACTCCGTTGTGTATCTGTACCACATTTTATCTGTCATTTGTTGATAGACACTTAGGTTACTTCTGAATCTTGGCTATTGTGAATGTGCTGCAATAAACATGTGAATACAGAAATCTCATTGACACATTGATTTTGTTACCTTTGGAAAAATACCCAGTAGTGGAATTCTGGATCGTATGGTAGTTCTATCTTTAATTTCTTGAGAAACCTCCATACTGTTCTCCATAGTGGCTGTACTAATTTACATGGCCAGCAACAGTGTACAAGGGTTCTCTTTTCTCCACATCCTAGCTGGCACTCTATTGCCTGCCTTATAGATAAAAACCATTTTTACTAGGGTGAGATGATATCTTATTGTACTTTTGATTTATATTTCTCTGATGATACATGATGTTGACTACCTTTTCATATGCCTGTTTGTCATTTGTATGTCTTCTTTTGAAAAATTTTCTTCAGATCTTTTGCCCATTTTAAAAATTGAATTATTAGATTATTTCCTATTGAGTTGTTTGAATTCCTTATATACTTTGGTTGTTAATCCCTTTTCAGATGGATATTCTGCAAATATTTTCTCCCCTTCTGTGGGTTATGTCTTTACCTTGTTGATGGTTTGCTTTGCTGTGCAGGAGTTTTTCAACTTGATGTGATCCTGTTTGTCCATTTATGCTTTGGTTGTCTGTGCTTGTGGAGTATTCCTTAAGACATCTTTGCCCAGACCAATCTCCTGTAGAGTTTCTCCAATGCTTCTGTTAGTAGTTTCATAGTTTGAGGTCTTTGATCCGTTTTGATTTGATTTTTGTATGTAGTGAGAGATAGGGGTCTAATTTCATTCTTCTGCATATGGATATCCAGTTTTCCAAGTGTAATTTATTGAAGAGACTGTTCTTTCTCCATTGTCTGTTCTTGTCACCTTTGTTGAAAATGAATTCATTGTAGGTGTGTGGATCTGTTTCTGGGTCCTCTATTGTGTTCTACTGGTCTATGTGTCTGTTTTTGTGCCAGCACGGTGCTGTTTTGGTTGCTATAGTTCGGTAGTACAATTTGAAGTCAGGAAACGTGATTCTTCCAGTTTTTCCCCTCCTCTGGATGGCTTTGGCTATTCTGGATCTTTTGTGGTTTCCTATAAATTTTAGAATTATTTTTTCTATTTCTGTGAAGCATGCCATTGGTATTTTGACAAGGATTGCTTTGAATCTGTGGACTGCTTTTGGCAGAATGGACGTTTTAACAATGTTGATTCTTTCAATCAATGAACATGAAATATCTTTTCATTTTTGATGTCTTCTTCAACTTCTTGCATTACTATTTTATAGTTTTTATTATAGAGATCTTTCATTTGTTTAGTTAAGTTTATTCCTAGGTGTGTTAAGTTACTTACTTGTAGCTATTGTAGCATAAGTTTCAATAAATTTTTCCATTTCTTTTTAGATTTTTCATTGACCCACTGGTTATTTAAAAGCATATTATTTAATCTCCATTTATTTGTATAGTTTCCAAAGTTCCTCTTGTTATTGATTTCTAGTTTTATTCCATTGTGGTTGGAGAAGATGCTTGATATTATTTCAATTTTTGGGATGTTTTAAGATTTGTTTTGTGACCTAACATATGATCTATCCTTGAGACAAATCCATTTACTGGGGAAACAAATACATACTCTGCAGTCATTGGATGAAATGCTCTGTAAATATCTACTGGATCCATTTGCTCTACAGTGCAGATTGAGTTCCATGTTTCTTTGATAATTTTCTGTCTGAATGATCTGTCCAGTGCTGCAAGTGGAGTGTTAAAGTCTCCAGCTATTATTGTATTGAGATCTGTCTCTCTCTCTTTTGCTCTAATAATATTTACTATCTATATCTGTGTGCTGTTGGGTGCAAATATGTCTTAAATTATTATATCCTCTTGCTGAACTGATTCCTTTATCATTACATAACGACCCTTTTTGTCTCTTTTTATAGTTTTGTCTTGAAATCTATTTTGTCTGACATAAAAGTACAGCTACAACTTAGCCATTTTTTAGATATTTGTATGGAATATTTTTCCATCCCTTTATTTTTAGTATAGGTGTGTCTTTATTGGCAAAGTGTGTTTCCTGTAGAAAACAGACTGTTGAGTCTTATTTTTTAATCCATTCAGCCACTCTATGCCTTTTGTTGAAGAGTTTAATCCACTTAATTCAATGTTTATTATTGCTAAGTGAAGACTTACTTCTGCCATTTTGTTGTTTTCTGTTCTTCTCTTCCTTCCTTGATTTCATTTTTGTGAAGGTGTTGTTTTTGGTTTTTTTTTTTCTAGTGGTATGTTTTAATTTTTTCCTTTTTATTTTTTTGCACATCTGATGTAGGTATTCTGATCTGTGGTTAGCATGAGGCTTGCAAGTAACATCTTGTAACTCAGTTTTTAGTTTAATGACAACTTAACATTGATTGCAAAAACAGACAAACAAGCAAAGGGAAAACGAATAAAAACTCCACACTTCAACTTCATCCCCCTGAGTTTTAACTCTTTGTTGCTTCTATTTATATCCTATTATGTCTTGAAAACTTATAGTAGTTGTTATTTTTACAGGTTTATCTTTTAGTCTTTCTTCTCAAGATATGAATAATTTACATAGCATAAATGCAGTTTATAATATTCTGTTTTTCTGTATACTTACAATCACCTGTGAGTTTTGTACCTTCAAGTGATTTCTTAGTGTCCATTAATGGCCTTTTCTCTCACGGAGCAAGAGCCTGGAGTCAGAAACCTTAGGAATCTACTAGGCCCTCTGTTCTATAGTGTCTTAGCTGGCACCCTTGCTGCAAGGCAAAGTCCCTCCCAGTCTCCCTTCCCATTTCCTCATGCAAAAGGAGTTTCTCTCTATGACGACCACTGCCCCAGGCCTGAGGTGGGTACAGCCTAGCTACTCCTGATGTTAACTCAAGGCCCAATGGCTCTTTAATCAGCTTGTGAGGAATGCTATGAGACCTAGGTATCTCTCTTCAGGGCATCCTAGGGCAGGCCCTCTGGCCCAGGGTGGGCCCAGAAATTCTGTAAAGCCAAAGTCTAGAATCAGTGAACCCAAGAGCTTGCTTGGTGGTCAATCCCACTGTGGCTGAGGTGGCACCAAGCTGCAAAACCAAAGCCCCTCTATTCTTCTCTCTCCTTTCCTTGAGCGGAAGGTGTCTCTCCTCACAGCCACCATATCTGGGTATGTGCTGGGTCACACCTGAAGCCTGGACAATCCTGGATCTCATCCAAGTCCTGAGGCAAGTACTACCTAAGTACCTCTGATGCTTATTCAAGTCCCAAGCCTTCTTCAGTCAGCAGGTGAGAAATCCTGGATGATTGAGTCCTTCCCTTCAAGGCAATGAGTTCACTTCTGGCCCAGAATGTGTCTAGAAATGTTATTTACAAGCTAGGACCTGAAATGAAGTCTTCAGGACTCTGCCTTATCCTCTATTCTACTGTGGCTGGGCTGGTGTCCAAGTTGCAAGACAAAGTATTCTTTATTCTTCCTTCTCCTCTTCTTGGGCAGAGGGGAGGAATCTCTCCTGGAGCTGCAAGCTACTCTGTCTGAGGTTGGGGTCGTGCAAGCACTCTTAGTTACCCTGGCCGATGTCTCACTAGATTGCAAGCAAGCCAAGTCCACTGACTCTCAAGTCCAGCACAGCATCAGGAGTTGCCCAGGAATTGCAGTCCTTGTGGCCTAGACTGCCTTTCGAGTTTATTTAGGACCCCAGAGTGCTTTAGCCAGTAGTTGTGGGGCGAGCCAGAATTCAAGTTCCAGCCACTGGGGTAGTTGATTTCCCTCTGCCTATGGCTGGTCTAATTGCTCCCTCTTTGGGTACATGGTGAATTGTGCCCTATATTGCTTTCTGCTGTAACACGGCAGTACTAAGTTCCAATGCAAAGTCTCACAATCGCTGTGTGCTCTCTCCCAACCACACATTCTCTCTCTGCAACACACAGCTGCTGCCCGGATGCAGGAGTGTGGTGTCAGGAACTCAAGACTGTCTTTCCAACCTCCTTCAGTGCCTCTTTCTCTGATGTATTGTTAAAGCCAGAAACTGTGATTGCTTACCTGATTTCGGTTCTTGTGAAGGTGATTTCTTTGTGAATAGTTGTTCAATTTGGTGTCCTACAGTGGGGCCAGGGAGATGATCACTGGAGGCTTCTATTTGGCCATCTTGGTCTGCTTCCTCTCTGGTCCTATATATTTATTTTCTAATTTTATAATGAGTTTTTTTTGTCATCATGTCAATATTACAGTTTTCTTGGGATAATGCAAATTTTCCCCAAGTCCCTCATTGAAGCTCTACTTTTCTTTCTCTCTCTCCATTTGCAATTATTCTTTTGTTTACTAACTAATAAATTGAACTGATTCAATAAAAACTTTTGAACACTTCCATTGTGCTAATGAGACCCCTAATGGGGATTGGACAGTCAAAATGATCAAATCAAATAAACAGAATAATTTTAGTTTGTGAGGAAGGGGAGGTGGATGCCAGGAAAGGAAATGCCATGATGATAAGGAGACTAGTGGGATGGGCCACACAGAGCTGGATCAGAGAAGCTGGATAGAGCAGGTCCCACTGTGGAAAGCTGGGGAAAGTAGATGCCAGACTGAGGAACATGCCCATACAAAGACCCTTGGGAAGGAAAGAGCTTGATTCCACAGTGGAGAAGGAGGCTATTGAAGCTGGAACATAATAAGTAAGGAAGTGAGTGGGATGAGAAGAGGTGGGAATTGGAGATGCCTGATTAAGGAAGGGATTTATGACATAGTGAAGGAGTTTAAATTTTATTCTAAGCACAAAGTAGATTTTTAAGGAGAGCAGTAATAGAATGAGATTTACATTTAAAAAAATGTATTGGTCTGGTTGTTGGTGGTGTTTGGATTATAGGAGAGAACCTGTTTTACCTTTTATGATTGAGGTCACATGCCTCTAGGGATGGAGGTGGGGATTCAGGAGAGAAAATGACTTCCTCATTTGAGGACTTGAGGTGAAATCTCTTAATGCCAAAGTTTATTTGCACCTTACAGTTTGATTGGTCAAAAAAGGGTTCTCTTTGTATTCTGGTCAGACTTCCAACCAGATGGCTTGTGGCTAAGACTGAAACAAAAAAATCTACTGAGCTCTACACAAGATTTTTTCTGCCTCACCACTTACTAGTAGGGCCTGAAGTTGTCACTGACGAAGGGTAAGGGCCATAGGGCTGTTTTGGCCTTTGAACTCCAAGATAAAAGAACAAAGATGAATTTCTGATGATGACTTTTTTTTTTTTTGCTCTGGAGCATCAAACAACCAGCAAGCACCTAGCACAAGTTCCTTTTAGCATCTCACTTTAAGTCAGCATGGTGCTATTCTTAGTGAGGCACCCATCTTCTCTGAAGCAAGAATGTTTCTTAAATTTTATTCTTTTTAAAACTTCTCAACACTCTTTGTATCACCTTGAAGCTAAATGAGTTGGAATTAAGTCATTCATAACTAATGTACATGTGGCAGAAAATCCAAAGTAACTGTTCTAATACTTGGTAAATTATTATTTATGAGCTAAACATATTTGAATAATTAATATGAATAATTAAGATACTTTGATACTTTTTGTGCTATGTTGCCATTATGGGAAAAGAAATTTTAACTATCGTCAAAAATTTGTATCCAAAGAAAAGTATCCTTGATCATAATTACAACTCAAAAGGAATTTTCTTTCTCTTTTTTCTTCTCTCTCTCTCTCTCTCTCTCTCTCTCTCTCTTTCTTTCTTTTTAACAAGGTCTCACTCTGTCACCCAGGCTGAAGTGCAGTGGCATGATCTTGAATTACTGCAACCTCTGCCTCCCAGGCTCAAGCAATCTTCTCATCACAACCTCCCAAGTAGCTGGGACTATAGGCTTGTGCCACCACATCTAGCTAATTTTTGTATTTTTTGTAAAGATGGGGTTTTGCCATGTTGCCCAGGCTGGTCTTGAACTCCCGTGTCAAGTCATATGCCCACCTCAGCCTCCCAACGTGCTGGGATTGCAGGTGTGAGCCACCATACTTGACCTTATTTTCTTTTTTTAATAATAATAAGATAGGCCAGGCATGGTGGTTCACACTCAGCACTTTGGGAGGCCAAGGCAGGTAGATTACTTGAGGCCAGGAGTTTGAGACTGGCCTGGCCAACATGGCAAAACCCTGTCTCTACTAAAAATACCAAATTTAGTCAGGCATGGTGGCATGTGGCTGTAATCCCAGCTGCTCAAGAGGCTGAGGCAAGAGAAATGCTGCAACCCGGGAAGCGGAGGTTGCAGTGAGCCAAGATCATGCCACTGTACTCCAGCCTGGGAGACAGAGCCACCTCAATCTCAAAAATAAAAATAAAAACACAAGAGCAGAAAACCAAACACTGCATGTTTTTGCTCATAAATGGGAGCTCAACATTGAGAACACATGAACACAGGGAGGGGAACATCACACTCCAGGGCCTGTTAGGGGGTGGGGTGAAAGAGGAGGGATAGCATTAGGACAAATATTTAATGCATGTGGAGCTTAAAACCTAGATAACAGGTTGCTAGGTGCAGCAAACCACCATGGCACATGTAGACCTATGTAACAAACATGCATGTTCAGCACATGTATTCCAGAACTTTAATTAATTAAAAATGAATTTAAAAAAATAGGCAATAAAAGCATTTGAAATGTTTTATGAACAAAAAAGTCTGCTTTATGCCATCCAGAATTGGATTTATACTTGTGAAATATGCAAATATTTTCAAGGTATAAACTTTTAACTCCAGTTGTGGTCAACTGAGGCACTATGAAAAACAAAACTAACATAGCCGATGTATTAGTCAGGGTTCTCTAAAGGGACAGAACTAATAGGATAGATGTATATTTATATGGCTTGACTGTGTCCCCACCCAAATCTCAACTTGACTTGTGGCTCCCGAAATTCCTGTGTGTCATGGGAGGGACCCAGGGAGAGTTAATTGAATCATGGGGGCCAGTCTTCCCCTGTTATTCTCCTGATAGTGAATAAGTCTCATGAAATCTGATAGGTTTATCAGGGGTTTTTGCTTTTGCTTTTTTCTCATTTTCTCTTGCCACAGCGATGTAAGAAATGCCTTTTGCCCCCCTCCAAGATTCTGAGGCCTCCCCAGCCATGTGGAACTGTGAGGCCAATTGAACCTACTTTTGTTCCCAGTTTTGGGTATGTCTAACAGCAGCATGAAACCAAACAAATACATATATGTAAAGGGGAGTTTATTAAGGAGTATTGACACACACAATCAGGTGGGGTTCCACAATAGGCTGTGTGCAAGCTGAGGAGCAAGCAAGCCTGTCTGAGTCCCAATAACTCAAAAACAGGGAAGCCGACAGTGCGGGATTCAGTCTGTAGTCCAAGGTCCAAGAGTCCCAAAGCTGAAGAACTTGGAGTCCAATGTTCGAGGGCTGGAAGCATCCAGCTTGAGAGAAAGATGTAGGCTGGGAGGCTAAGCCAGTCTAGTCTTTTCATGTTCTGCCTGCTTTTATTCTGGCCTCTCTGGCAACTGATTAGATTATGCCCACCCAGATTAAGGGTAGGTCTGCCTTTCCCAGTCCACCCACTCAAATGTTAATCTCCCTTGGCAACACCCTTATAGACACACCCAGGAACAATACTTTGCATCCTTCAATCAAATTGACACTCAGTATTAACCATCATAGCCTGTAATTTCACTTTTCATTTTAACAATCTTGGTTAAACATTTTTTCAAAATTGAGATTTTTGAAGAAAATAAGTTTTAGGTACCACCATTTTCTTCCTCAAGTTCTTTCTACCAAGCTTCATGGAGCTGGACTACCATCCTCAGGATTCCAAATAAGATCATAGAGGAACTCGGTTTTTCAAAAAGGGAGCATCCAGATCAACAGGATCAAATTCTACCTTGTTCATTCCTTCCTTTGCCTTAATAAATAGCCTATCTTAGAATGCAAACGCCCCGTGGAAAGATGAGAGTTAAAACTTACAGCATTTACTTGTCCTTCACTTGTTGGTTTATAAAAAACATTTAAAATTAAGAAAATGTAACCAAGAGAATGGTATTTTGATTCTACCTGAAGGTATTTTCAGAGGTGAGTAGGGTGAGAGGGTACATTTTAAAGTCTTACAGGACTACCAACAAGAGTGTTACAGGTGAGTGAACATCAGTGATAGACAGGGATGAGAAGGAAGAGATAATGAGTAAAGGTCCAGAAATTTGGAAATGGAAGGGAAAAAGCATTTCTTGTTGTGAAGTGGGGAGAGAACTGTGCTTGGATGTCAGGAAACTTTGGTTTTAACCCCAGGTTTAAATACAAAGCCATTGTAAATACTAAGGTGAAATAGATCCAAGGCACACCTGGCCTTTGTGTGAAGCTTATACATCTCTGGGGACCTTCTGGGGGAAAATGATAAAATTATGAATACAAAATTAGGTATAGAGCTTTGCAGGGGGTCTATGCAAGTAAGGAACCCTGAAGCTTAAACTGTACTCTCACCTTGTCTTTCAGAAATTGTCTTCTAAAAGTAGATATCAGAATTTCAATTCTCATATGACCATAGCTGAGATACAAAGATAAGAAATAGCTTCAGGCTAGTACACTGGTACAGCTAAACCTTAAACTTGTTCTCATAAGCTGAAATCTCTGCTTTTTTCTATTTTTAATTTTTAAATGTTTATCTGATACATAATTATGCATATTTGTGGGGTCTATGTGTTCTTTTGATGCAGGTATACAATGTATAATGATCAAATCAGGGCACATCCATTACTTCAAACATTTATCATTGGCATATCCATTACCTCAAACATTTATCATTTCTTTGTGTTGGGAACATCAAAATCCTTTCTCCTAGCTATTTTGAAATAGAGGATACATTATTTTAACTATAGTCCCTACTATGCTATTGCATAATAGAATTATTCCTTCTATCCAACCATAATTTTCTACTTACTAACTAACCTCTTTGTATGCCTTCTTACCCTTCTCTACTAACGAGTATCTGCTTTCTACTTCTATCCAGATCAATTTTTTTACTTCCTACATGTGAATGAGACCATGCTTTATTTATTTTTCTGTATCTGGCTTATTTCACTTAACATAATGTGCTCCAGGCTCACCCATTTTGCCACAAATGACTGAAGTTCATTCATTTTTATGACTGAATAATATTCCATTGTGTATATATGACATTCTTTATGCATTCCTCTGTTGCTGAATGCTTAGGCTGATTCATACCTTGGCTAATGTGAATAGTGCTGCAATGAATATAGGTGCAGATAACTGACATACTGATGAAACTTCTGCTCTTTATTACATAATGAAAACGGCTTATATGACCTCAGGCAGGTTACTTCATCTCTTGGGTCCCTCTGTCCCACCCTGAACAGTGAGAGGCAAGGTAAAATGAATGTAAATTTCTTCTCAGTTGAAATGAAAGCACTCCTTATGTACTCACAGCAAAAACAAGAAAATTATTCTTCTTTCGTCTCTCAGTCTCATGCTTAAATCCAACACAGCATCTAGTATCGTGACTGCTAGTACTGCAGTGATGTCAACCTCCCAGGGTTTGATTCCTGGCCCTACTGTACACTAACTGTGGGTACATGGGCAAGTTACCTGTCCTTTCCTTCTTTATAAAATGTTGGTAGCCAATAGCAAAGTCATGGAATCAACCTGGCTGCCTATCAGCAGTTGACTGGATAAGGAAAATGTGGTATGTATACACTATGGAATCCTACTCGGCCAATAGTGCAATATAGCACAAAGTGCAACAAAACTATGCCCTTTGCAGCAATATGGGTGCAGCTGGAGGCCATTATCCTAAGAAAATTAATCCAGAAAGAGAAATTCCAATAACACATGTTCTCATTTATAAGTGAGAATTAAACTTTGGCCACACATGGACACGAAATATGCAAATAATAAACACTGAAGATTGTAAGTAGGGAGAGGGAGGGAGGGGTCAAGGATTGAAAATCTAACTAATGTGTACTGTGCTCACTATCTGGGTGATGGAATCAATTGTGTCCCAAACCTCAGCATCTTGTAATATACCCCTGTAACAAATCTGCACATGTAACCCCTGGAGCTAGAATAAAAGTTGAAATAAAAATAATAGTAAAAGAAAATAAAATGGTGATAGCAACAGTACTGACAGTGTAAGTTAACCACACACAGTACAGTAATAGCCATTATTATTTTCTAATCAGTCATTAAATCAAGAAAGACTCCTATCTATAACTGAACATCTGCCTCCTCTATTTTATCTTTTTTTCTCTTATAATTTCCAATCAGAATGCTTCTCAGAATTTACTTTAGAATCAAGATGCAAACCACTAGTGCTGGGTCTCATGTCTAATTCTAGAACTTACCATGCCTTTTGTCATTCTAGTAAAGTTTTATTTTAAAAGACCTACTGCTGCTAAACTTTTATTCAATAAACTTTTCCTGACTGCTCTTCAAGCAATTCAGAATCTAATGGGATTAGATTCTAATTCTTGGTTGTTGATGGTGAGGATGAGAGTAAGAATGCAAAATAAAAAGGGTTAGGATGGATGTGTGCACAGTGGGCAACAGGACCATAGCCCTTAGCTCTGTTGGGGTCTGAGGAAAGCTCCATGGTAGTGAGCTCAGTCTAAAGGATGTTCCTCCAGAAATCAAAGAGCATCCAAGACAAAGAAAGAGCTTGGGCAGAGGCATGGACATGCCAGCATAGTCTGTCCCCAATCCCTTTCCTACAGAATCTTTCTGAGCAGGAAATGGAGCTCAGAATGCTTTACCTCCCCCTTTTTCCAAGTCTCCCATATTTGTAGCAGCAAAATCAGGCTTTTAAAAATATGCTTCAAGGTGAAAAGGTTGCAAAGAGCTGCAAGGGACTGCTGGCCGTTGTCAAGATCTCTCTACTCTGTAAGTAAAGACACAAATAAAATGCCCTTTGTCACACCCGAGGAACCTAGACATCTGAATAATTTGGAAAAAGCTTGGCTGAGCTGTTTGGATGAGAGAAAAGTTCACAGTGGATATGAGTACAGCCCACATCAATTTATATCTACAACTTTCCTTTTTCTTTTCAATTTATATATTGAAAAATAAAATGTGCAGTTTGGCTACATGGGTAGATTGTGTAACATTGAGGTTTAGGGTACCATTGATATCATCACCCAGGTAGTGAGCAAAATACTCAAAAAGTAGTTTTTCTGCCCTTTCTTCCTTCCCTCCCTGCTCTGTAATCCCCAGTGTTTTATTGCTTCTGTCTTTATGTCCATACATGCCGAATGTTTAGCTCCCACCTCTAAGTGAGAACATGGTATTTGGTTTTCTGTTTCTTTGTTAATTCACTTAGGATAATGCCTCCAGCTGCATCCATGTTGCTGAAGGGCAGAATTTCCTCCTTTTTTATAGCTGTGCAGTATTCCATGCTGTAAATGCTCCACACTCTATCTAATCCACCATTGATGGGCAGCTAGGTTAATTAAATGTCTTTGCTACACAATTTTCAGTGCTTAATGTAAACTTAAATAAAAAAGATCTTAGGCTGGGCATGGTGGCTCATGCCTGTAATCCCAGGACTTTGGGAGGACAAGGTGGGTGGGTCACAAGGTCAAGAGATTGAGACCATCTTGGCCAACATGGTGAAACCCTGTCTCTACTAAAAATACAAAAGTTAGTTGGGCGTGGTAGTGCAAGCCTGTAGTCCCAGTTACTTGGGAGGCTGAGGCAGAAGAATCGCTTGAACTGGAAACGCAGAGGTTGCTGTAAGCAGAGATCACACCACTGCACTCCAGCCTGGTGACAGAGTGAGACTCCCTCTTGAAAAAAAAAAATGGTCTTCAATTTTTTCTTCAGTGCTATATTTATAATGTTTGGATGCAGTCATAGGAATTTTTCCCCCCAGCTCTCCTCTTTTTCTGTTGCAATATTCCCTGAATAAAAATAATTTGCCAAAATGCCTTTTCTGTAAAGAACTTTTTAATATTTGCATTCAAACTTGATGCTCAATTCTGAGCCAGGTCGTCAAGTAGGCTAATGTGTTCAACCAGTCAATTACTGTATCTGGTCATTTTAAGTTATTACTTAAAATTTTCCAGTTAAATAGTTCAGCAGTGCTTACAGTTAAAAGCTAAAAGCCTCTGGATCTCCTACCCTTTATACCTTCCCTAAGGTATAAGAAGTCTAAGAAAACTCCTTTTAATTTTAAATGTTTTTTTTTTTTTTCTGGAGGATGCCTTATCTCTAAATAAACTTTTTTGAATATATCAATTTCAGGTTTTGTCTTTTGAGTGTCTACTATGTTAGACCCTACTCTATCACAGGGACTCACTTATACATTCCCCAATCATCTTCTGAGGACACTTACATGACTGTTTTCAGTTGCTTTTGCAATTATAAAAATATGTACTTATCACCTTTATTTTTTGTTCCTTCAATTACAAATGATGTTATGGGTTGAATTATGTCCTCCCAAAATTTAGATGTGGAAGTCCTCCTAATCCTTAGTACCTCAGAATGTGACTGTATTTGAGGCCTTTACACAAGTAATCAAGTTTAAAGTGAGATTTTTAGGGTGGACCCTGATCCAATCTATCTCTATCCTTACAAGAAGGGGAAATTTGTATATAGTCCTGTACAGAGGGAAGATGATGTGAAGACACAGGGAGAAGATGTCCATCTGTAAGCCGTGGAGAGGAGCCTAGAACAGATCATTTTCTCATAGCCCTTCAAAGAAACCAATCCTACGGCACACTGATTTGAGACTTCTAGTGTCCACAACTGTGAAACAATATATTCCAGTTGTTTAAGCCACTGAGCCTGTGGGCCTCTGTTATGGCAGCCCTAAGAAACTAAGATGGTTTCTGTTGATTTCCAGTATTGTGAGATGAAGGTATAAATAGCCCTGCCCTTTTTGTTTCTCTTCTGCCTCTTCTATTTCCACATACTAAACAATTCAGGTGGGATACCTTTCTCAGTATCAAAGAGTCTATCATCTTTCTCTTATCATTCCTCAAATACTTTGATTTGTCTTCTCATCTAAAAGGTCACAAGTCTTTGGAACGACTTCCTCCTACCTGTGGCATGGCCTCAGGGGTCCTGTCTTTCTCAGCTGAGTAATGAAGATTTGAGACAGCTTCTTTGCCTCCCAGACACTTTCCCCACTCCACTGCCATGCATGGCCAATGCCTGCCTCTCAGTATCTGCCAGTCAAGGCTACAGGCAGGTACAGTAAACTACTGCCTTGACGGGCAGATATTGAGAGGCATGTATTGGCCACATATGGCCTTTGTTGGATTGGCATAATAATTGTTTCTACTGTGTTGAGGATTAAGTTAAACAAAGCATGTAAATTAGTTAGCTACTGTCTAGCACACTGCATGCACTGAGAAGTATTATTATTATCCTAACAATTGTTCTCTCCAGCAGTTTGGTAGCATTTTTTTCCCTTTCCTTGGTAAAATACTTTCCAAAATAGATTCAGTGACATTGCAGTTCCAAGTTCTGAAAATAACAAGCAGAAGGTCAGGTATATCAGTAAAGTTTTCTCTTAATCAGGAACACTCCTCTTTCTGATTGCAGAATACATTCTTATGCTGTTATATAGTAATCATACTGCATTCTTAAAAACCTCTGATTTTAAAACATCTTCGGCGATTACAAATTCTTAGATGTTTACTTATATTGTGATCGAGATTGCATTTTACTTCTCTAAACAACTTCTTAATAGATAATTTCAAATTATATGTTCAAAATAGAAATACCATCAGGGAAATATTAATGCAGATGGAATGGTTTTTGAGCACAGAGTAATTAGGAGCTCTTGGCAAGAAGAAAGAAACTTTGAGGAAATAGAATCTAATTCTTTACCCATGATAATTTAATGTTGTACCTTTAATAAGCTCTCATTAATACTTGTTATTTTCTGCTTTACCCAAATTTTAGAGAAATTAATATAAATGAGGTCTTTTTATTCTGAGTGCATGCATTTAAAATATTGATTGTGTCAGTTCCTTATTTTGCAAGGTTCTGCTTTAATGCAACAGAAAGAAAATATCAGCTATGTATTTAAGAATAATACCAAATACTGGAATTGCTACATATTTGTCATGGAAAGATAGTGTGCCTAATAATAAAATTGTTGGCTTGGAAAAATTCTTTACCATTTCTTATACATTAGTTTTATTTAGTAGGTTTTTGATAACTGACCACATACTATTAACACCTTTAGTTAAATGTAAATACCTTCCTTTATCGATAGAGAGTAACACTTTGCTTACTTGAAAAAATTGAAAATAAATGAATGTTTTATTATTATAAAACATAATATACAGGGATTCAAAGCAGCAAAATCTCAAATATGATCATTAGAAACTAAAATCTCTATGAAATGTTGTATCCCAGAAACTGTAAATTTAAATCCAGAAAAGTTAATAGAACATACTATCTTTCTTTATTGATGTACTCATTCAACATTATGCCAAAACTCAGATTAGTTGTTATATACCAAATGTTAAAGGAAACAGACATAAGAAATGCTTTTGGGAAGCTGGAACGTTAATGAAGAAGGCAAACAATAAATTAATAACAAAAAAATTTAAACTGTCATCTGTAGTTTAAAAAAATGACAACAAAGAAAGTAGGACTTGAGATAATGGGAGTGTAGAACTTTGATAGAGTGGTAGTATTTTCAGAGGATATGACATTTATGCTGAGGCCTGAATAATGCCCAGGAGCCTATATTAGGGAGAAAGATTGAGAGGGGCATTCCAGCAGAGGAAACTACATATGTAAAGGCCTCAAAATATACAAGAGTTTGAGAAGTAGCAAGAAGGTCAGATTGGAGCAAGGTTAGTGCATGAAGGGAAAGATAGACTGAAATGACTTTGGACAGATAGACAGGAGTCAGGTTATATGCATAACATAGTAAGACAGTGATATGTTAACCAGCATGCTGTGGGGACCTTTAATTTCTAGAAGGAAGTGGTTGTACCATTAATATACAAATTACATGTTGTTTTATATCTTCTAGATAGCAGATATTGTTCTTCTTAAGTCATAGAGCAATTCAGGAGGCAATGTATGTAAGGAAGAAGGGAAAGAGGAGAAGCAGAGTGGTGGTAAGGAACTACATAGATGAAATAGAGAAATAGTATGTGCTGTGAGTACAGGATTTTGAGAAAAGAAGAGATACATGGTTTTCAATGTTGAATTTATTTTTAATGTTAATACTCTCCTTTCCAAAGACTGGAAACCAGTAGGGCTACAATTTGTTCAACAAATTTTTATTTCTCTTCTGATATGTGCCTGGAATTCTTCCATTCAGTGATATTTAATTTGATCAGATTGATAAGACGATAACAAAAACAGTGAATGAAGGATGGCGAAAAGTGAAGACCTCTTTGTTGTGGATAGATGAGTGTTTCAGTTGGGAGGCAATATATCATTTATTTGCTTGAAAAGTATTTTGTGTGTTGATCATGTGAAACTGTGGCCAATGTTCTCCATAATCTGGGTGTACAGGGTTGAGTTTAATCTGTTTCCTTTTCTGAAAGAACTCCATCCAATGGATGTAAGACAATTACAATAAGATCAGAATTGCTATGATTCTAGGGATCCTTGTATCTTCTACATAGGAGTTACACCGTCATTCATTTATTCCATAACAAAATGTGTTGAACACCAACTATGTGCCAAATATCACCAACTCTTGTACCCTTCTATTTTAGAATATTATTCCTTTATAGCATTTTTTTACAAAGTAAAGGAAACTAACATATACTTTGAACTTATTTTTTGCCAGATAATATGGTAGATAAGATTGGAGGTGAAAACATACCCATGTATTAAATAATAAACCTCAAACCAAACACAAACTGTAGAAACATGTAGAGAAAAGACTTAAAAGTTGTACACAAAACTGGTAACCAAGTTTGCCTCTTACAGGGCAATGGGATTATGAAGTGAGAAGCGAAACATTTGTCCTGCATTCTGTGTAGTTTAAATGTTTTTACAAGAATTAATCCATGTGTTACCTATGTAATTAAAGCAAATAAACATATGCATAAACTTGTTTTGATTGCGGTAACTGTGTAATAAGGAGAATAGTGTGGTTTCGCTTATGTCAATGAGAGTTCTAGGGACGGTTTCCTTCATACTATGCAGAGGTATGCTTTGGGGGCTTAATGGATGAAGAGATTAACCAATAAATCACAGATTTAATGGCAGCAGAGCATTGCATATCACCGAGGCTGAGATTCTACTGTTGATAAACTCAGGCTAAAGATCCTCTGTCATCAGCTCTTTACTTAGCAGATGTCAGCTGGGAAGTTAGTCGCCAAAGAGCCTGCTCTGGGCTCAGGATTCTTGCCTTTAGACTGCATGTTTACACCTTTCAGAGCAGCAATAACAGTTAAAATGCCTTTGTTTTCCTCACAAGCATAGCCTCTTACCTCTCCCAGTGTTTGCCCAGTGCTCCTTCTGACTGTCAGTTTTCAGATGTTTTTATATACCCCTTGAGACAGTCTGGTGTGCTGTTTCCATGGCTACTCTTTCTGAAGAGTTGTTTTGGCAACTGTACAACCTGCATGACTCAGAACATTTTCAGATTTTCATTAGAACAGGCCATCTTTGGGATGAGGCTGTGACTGTCAGTTAACTGGGTGTTATCATATGTTTTGGGTCTGATACTTATGCTAATATTACTATTTTTTTTCTCAAAGCTTTTTACAAAACATTTACATTGGATCAGAAGATGCCTGCATGATTATAGAAGCAGATCCAATGATATGAAAAGGAAAAACATGGCCCAGAGTCGTTGTTGTGCCCAGTTGTTAAGATGTAAACTAGAACTCATTTCCTGCCTCCTACCCATTTTAATACGCTTTTCATCTATACTGTGGTATCTGTATGTGCAGGTCTTTTTGTTTGGTCTGTTTACCTTGAGTCACCAGTTATCTCACCATCACAAAGACAAAATAAGTGAACATTCACAACCCACCCATAAAAATAGATTTTTTTTTTGTTTAAGATGTAGTAAGGAGAAAATTCTCTTTAAAACCATACCCACAGAAATTTAATTTAATTCCCCATTAGATATTTTTCTTTTCTGTCTCTAAAGGGCCCTCTCTAGTGCCATCCTTTACATTTTTTTCCCCTTTTCTGCTCCACACAATTTATCAAAACTTCCTCTTTGTTCTTGGCAATTCAGCTCTGTCTCACAGCTTGCATCCGCAACTCAGGGGGAAGTTTGCTGAAATGCCAGGCTTGGATCAGAATTCAGAATTCTGCCTCATTCAAGCATGCTCCTTGATAGTCTCTTTTTTCCTTATACACCCACTTTAGTCCTATGTGACTGACAAAAAGATACAGCAAGAGAATTTCTACATATAGATGAAGGCACTGAGGCTCATTGTATTTTCCAGGTAACTCAGCATGCCTATTCGAAGCAGAGATTTGATTTTATATCACCTTTATATCATCTAGTGGTCTAATGGTCTTACAATTTCACCATTCCGAGCATGAAATGCCATTTCATTGCCTTAGTTATGCTATTCTAAAGTCAATAAAACTACATTTGCTTCAAAAGAACTAGAATTGTACCATAATTATGAATTAGGCTTAATATCAAGGTATGCATAAAACCTTTCTCTTATGAGTACATTCGGTAGAATTGGCTAATAGAAGAGAGAAAGCCTAAGGGTAATTTCAGTTGGGGATAACCTCCCAGTGGGCAAGTTTGCAAGTTTTGATAGTGACACGAAGAGATATCTGAAGCCCATAGAGAAGGACCCTGAGTTTGGAAATTTACTATTTTTCCTTCTCATTTCACTAGGATTACTGATCTTACAGCCCAAGACAAGAGAACAATAAAACACTGAAATGACTGTTCTGCATGGGACTTGGGGTCTTCCCTCTCTTGCTTAAAAGGATAATGGTGATCTAGATCAGTAATGTTCTTTGAGCAGTGAATTTGTTTAATCTCATAGCAGAGTACATTGTTAAGTCCAAATGGTATGGGCAAGAGGCAGTCTGAATAAGAACAGACTTTTTTAGTGGAGATTCAGGAATCACTGGTTCTGGATCATGGTCTTGTAATACTGAAGAGCTTGATAGAAAATAGTTGGAGAAGGTGTTAACAGGGTCATTTTGCTTAGAGAACAGTGTGTCACTTTGTTGCAGCTGCATCATCAGATACTGTGGTACAGAGTATTTTATTTATCCTTTACCAGAACTGACCTAATTGATAATAGATACAAGTGAAATTGAGGACATAAATACTACTGTTTATCAAGAGGCATCATGATTGATATACATTATCTCATTTAATTTCATAACATGCCTGCAAAGTAGGTATTGTTGTCCCTACTTCACAGAAGAGGAACTGAGACACAAGGGCTTTTCCAAAATCACTCAGCTACTACCGATGGCAGACAAGACTGGCTTCAGGTCTGGCGGATTTCACAGCCAGAGATTTTGAGCCACGCACTACACTGCTTCTCCACTAGGGGTCCCGGGCTGCTTCAATCGTTTTTTAATTTGTGCAGCATAACGTTTGTCATTGAAAACTTGTACTAATATGCTGGGAAATAAGGAGGTTCTAGGCAGGCCATTTAACATTACCCCTGGATTTTCCACGGAGAAACCAGACTTAAGAAAACACGGTATGATTGTCTTTGAATTCAAAACACTCTTCATAACCTTGGACAAAATAAAACAGTAAACCAGAAAGTGGTCTGAGATTTCTACCTCCCCATTCACTGACAATAGCTGGAAAATATAAACACAGTTAGGTCAAAACTATTCAGTTAAAAAGGGAAATGAAAGTAAGTTGAATAAATATAAACTAGAAATTTAGCCTGTAACTCTGCATTGCTAGCAAGGTAATTTATGAAAACCTTTTTTAAAATGCCGATTTCTTGTACCTGTGTATTTACTTACATACATATATTCCAAATATGTGTATGTAAGTCCATGATCAAATATAATTAGAAAACTTGCATACTGTGTTTCACATTTTAAAAGCACCAATAATATCAAAGAAACAAATATATTTAACTTGTTTAATTCAGGGTATCTCAAACTTATTTGAGCCCAGAAGTCATCTTTCTTCCTTTAACTCTCATGGATGTCCTGTACAACACACTTTGGCCCCAAAGGAGAGCAAGCAGAGAGCATATTCTGCAGCCCTACATACACTCCAACTATGATACCTTATGAGTATGATTTGCTTTGAGAACCTATTATTTTTGTTTTGAAATAAATGTTTATAATTACCATTTCCTGCCAGTGTTCTCCTATCCACAGTTTAGCCCCTTGATGAATGCTCACATTTACAAACTTCCCAAATCATCCAGAATGGCTAAGAGTGGTAGCAGGAACAGGGGGCCTGGCTCTGGGTGCCAGGAAACTAGAAGGCCAGGCCTGATATAGAAAAGCTCTCTGTCATAAGAACATGGAAGAGGTGAGAACAATGTGTCTTCCTCCTCAAATATACAATTCTGTAATACTGTATTTCTCAGTGTCTCAAGACAAGGATCTGAATATAGTAGTCTCAGAATTTGGTAATGGAATTCCCTGAGGCATTGGGGTATTAGGAGATTACATCAATAGGAAGATTAAAGGATATTAAAAGGGTAACTACCAGGGTTACTCTCACAAATAGATCTAAGGAAATACTCGCAATTTCCTGAAGAGATGAAAGGATTGCAAAAGGGAAGGATGTTTCTGGCCACTTTTCCAGTGAAATACAATGAATGGGAGTTTAGGGGCAGATAATATCTTAGCTATAATAATGCTAGCTTTCACAAATAAATCCTAAAACATCAGTGGCTCATGCAATTTAATTCAATTTTTCTTCTTCATATGACTGTCCAATGCAGGTATTTCTGGTCAGCAGGTGATTTTTATTCAGATACTGATTCAGGGAGCAAGAATTTTTCTATCTTGTAACTTGGGATTCTTTGCAGGTAGCCCTAGAAAGGGAAGGGACACCTATTTAAATGCTTTGGTCCAGAAGCAATCCAATTTTGGTTGCATGATTTCACAAGATGCAAGGAGCTGGAAAATAGAGCTCCTGGCTAGGCAGTCGCTTAGAGCAAAATCTCTATACTACAGAAGGAGGAAGCACATATTTTGGTGGATAGCTGGGTCTTTCTGCATAGATAATAATAATCACAATAATAATAATATGTATTAGTTTCCAATTGCTGCTCTACTAAATCGCCACAAACTTAGTCACTTAAAACAACACAAATTTATTGTCTTACAGCTCTGGGAGCCAGATGTATGAAATGGATTTCACTGTGTTCTTCTTGGTGGGGTCAGGGGAGCAGCCATTTTCTCACCTTTTCCATCATGTAGAGCCTGCTGGCCTTCCTTGGTTTGTGGCAGGCAAGTCCTTCACCACTGTCTCTCTGGTTGTCTTTATCCCACCCTCTTGGTATCAGGCCTACCTGGATAATCCAAGATAATCCCCCCTTTCTGAAAATGAGCTCCTTAGCAACCTTAATTCCATCTGCAACCTTCCTTTCCCTTTGCCTTCTAACTTAGCATACTCACCGGTTCCAATGATCAAGACAGACATTTGGGGATGCCATTGTTCTGTGACTACCATGGCAACAAAAAGAATAGTTTTTACAATGACATTGAGTATCTTCTGTATACAGGAACCGTGATTAGAATAACTCATTTATCTTTACAATAATCAAATGAAGTATTTTAATGAATATTTATAAATAAAAAAATTCTGAAGAGAGATGCTTGACAACTTTATGCTTAAAGTCACAGTACCAACAAAGGGAAAAAATTCGGTTTCAAATCCAGTTCTGCTTTGCCCCAAACTTCTACCTCTTCCCCATCAGATCTTTCACTCCTTATCTTTCTACAGATGTCCTTGCCTCCTGTTTTTTTTTTACAAGACTGAGGCTACATAACTCGCTCCTTTTAAAATATGTTTACATTTGTAGGCCAGGCACAATGGCTCATGCCTGTGATCTCAGCACTTTTAGAGATGAGGCAGGCAGATCTCTTGAGTCAGGAGTTTGAGACCAACCTGGCCAACATGGTAAAATCCCATCTCTACTAAAAATACAAAAATTAGCCAGGCCTGGTGGCACATGCCTGTAATCCTAGCTACTGAGGAGGTGGAGGCAGGAGAAGTGCTTGATCCTGAGAAGTAGAGGTTGCAGTGAGCCAAGATCGCACCACTGCACTCCAGCCTGGGCTTCAGAGCAAGACGCTATCTTGTATTAATAAATAAAAATGTTTACATTTTTAAATGGTTGAAATGAAATCAAGAGAAGGGCAATATGTTGTGAAAAGTGAAAATTACATGAATTTCAAATTTCAAATGTCTATAAAGTGTTACAGAGATAGAGTGTCTCATCCATTTACATAAGGTCTATGGGATTTCTCAGTATATCCTCTTACGTTTCCCTCCAGTCACAAAGGAAAAGGATTCTATTCCCCCCATGGTATGTAATCGAAGCAGAAGTTCTGGTTCACTTTCTCTCCAAAAATCTCAGGGTAGTTAAAGGTCAGGCCAATGCTACACCTTAGAGCAGAGCAGAAGTCTGTTTGGAAACTTTGGGGCTCTGGGGCTCTAAGAAAAACACAGGAACAGGGTTAGAGAAGGCTGGATGGCTCTGCCTTTGCTTTCTTGGGAATAGTAAGTGCATTAAGAGTTGGAGAGGCTGGGCACGGTGGCTCAAGCCTGTAATCCCAGCACTTTGGGAGGCCAAGGCGGGCGGATCACGAGGTCAAGAGATCAAGACCATCCTTGCCAACACGGTGAAACCCCACCTCTACTAAAAATACAAAAATTAGCTGGGTGTGGTGGCGTGCGCCTGTAGTCCCAGCTATTCAGGAGGCTGAGGCAGGAGAATTGCTTGAACCCGGGAGGCAGAGGTTGCAGTGAGCTGAGATTGTGCCACTGCACTCCAGCCTGGCACCTAGCGACAGAGTAAGACTCTGTCGCAAAAAAAAAAAAAAAAAAAAAGAGTTGGAGAGAGATAATTTAGAGCAGGAGGAACTTAAACATGATCGAGTTCATCCTTCTATTTTACAAATGATAAAACTGAGGGCCAAAGGAAACACGTCACTGGTCTCAGTGGCACAGAATTATTGATAGTGATGATCTGGAGCCCAGGTGTGGGCTTAGCCTCTTTCATCCACACCCACTGGACAAATCTAGGCCTCCACTTATTTTTGTACCACTTGCCAACTAAAAATTGTTTTTCCATTTTTAAATGGTTGAAAACAATTTAAGTATAATGTTTTATGAAAAGTGAAAATTATATAGCATTCAAATTTCAGTGTTGGTAAATAAGTTTTATCAGAAACCAGGGTGCTCATTTGTTTGTATGTTGTCTACAGCTGCCTACTCACCATAAGAAAGGAATTAAGTAGTTGCAACAGAGACTGTAATATCCATAATCTGGTCCTTTACAGAAAATTTGCTTTATACCAGATCGCCAGTATCTACCCTTTCCATTACATTATAGCCCGACAGGCCACAGTGAGCTCAGGAAGTGACACTGTTTTGGAAGAGATGAATATTTCACTTGTATCCCCTGTCCTACGTGTACTGAAGGCAGGTTAAACTTTTTGAAAATGGAAATAAACTTCATATCATTTCTGTAACCTTCTGGTCTGTGAATAAGGAATCATCCAGACTTTCTCCTTAGGGAACGCCATCTACTTTGGCCAAATACTGTGTAAGGGATCTTTCACTTATAATCTCATTTACTCTTCACAACAACGTTGAGAAATGTTATTACAGCCATTCCATTAGTCAGAGTTCTCCAGAGAAACAGATCCGATAGATATATATATACGTATGTGTGTGTATATATATATATATGTTTGTATATATATATATGTTTGTATATATGTTTGTGTGTTTATCATGTGAGCTAATTTCTTATAATAAAGATTATTTTATAAATGATCATAAAAGATATTATTTTACCTCTTTAATCATAAAAGATATTATTTTATCTGTTTAATCCCTTCTATCAAAAATGGTTTGTTATCTTAAATAAAACATTATTTTATTTCTTATAATAAAAGAGATTTGTTATAAGAAATTAGCTCACTTGATTATGGAGACTGTCAAGTGCAAAATCTGCAGAGCCACATCCTAGCTTGGGTCTGAAGACCAGAAACTGCAGTAGAACCAGGAAGAGCTAATGCTTCAGTTCGAAGGCCATCAGGCAGGAGAATTCTCTCTTGGTCATTTGTTCTATTCAGGACTGCAGTGGATGGCCTCCTTAGAAAGGGCATTCTACATTACTCAATCTACTGCATTAAATGTTAAACCCATTCAGACATACTCTCACAGAAACACCCAGAACAATGTCTGACCAAATATCTAACCACACCATTCCTCTGTTAACTTGACAAATTAACCATCCCACAAGATAAAGCAACTGAGCCACAGAGAATTTAACCTATTTGCTCTGGATCCCATTCAAGTGGATGGAATCTAGATTTTTCTTAAAAAAAAAAAAAAAAAAAAAAGTCATGGTCTTTGTTGTATATAGTACTCCCAAATTGGCTATCCCTTGAGCTCCAGAATAAAAATCAGTGAACAAAAATGTTAAATTTATATCATTTTTCATTATTTCCACCTGTGACTCCACAAGAACAGTTAACTAACTTGTCAGGACTTTGATCCCAGTTATGATTTTACAGTTACTGTGGAACTCTCTTCTATGGGTATTTTTTAAAGCTCAGTCCTCACATATTACAATGTGAAACCATACCAGATCAAGACAAAGTCCTATTTCCCCGCCCCACCCCCAAATGGGACGCGGAGGGGAAGCCACACACTCCCTAATGGCTGAAGAGAAGGAGGATCCTTCTGAACTGCAAATTAAAACTGAAGTGCTTGCCAATTGACTCCCAATCGATTATTCCAAGTGTTTGTGCTGCAGCGAATGTGATTTCTCCCAGGGACTCTGAAGAGTGGTGCTTAATTATTCATCGTGAAATTTAATTTCAGAGCTTGTAATCATGTAACTGTTGAAAATGGAATTTGTCACTGAAACACACTGAGAAGAAATAGAGGATTATTTAACATCTACTCATCTCACTTCAATATCAGTTTAAAATTAGATGCATTCTGTGATTTCACCACGGCAATCACATGAGGGCCACGTAAGCTAAACTCCTACATGTTTTCTGCTAATTTGGTTGATTTAGGTCATTTTGTATCATGAATTAGAAAGGATATTACAGATTAGGGTATATAGATACAAGCTTTTTCTTTCCTCCCAAAGGTCCAACTCCACAGAAACATAATTAACTTACTTTGAGCCATTCCTTGAGAAGCTTAGAAAAATATTAGCTGACAAATTAAGTCTAAGGTATTAGGTGGAGAAATACATTAACTGTTTTTCTTAAATATAAGGATGAA